>JAVJIF010016425.1:0-109420 GCA_038442645.1 Agave tequilana
CGATAGGAGGTAAAGCTCCATTGAAAATTTGGTCTGGAAAATCTGCTCAAGGTCATGATGTGCTGCGCGGAGTTTTGGAAGTCCGGCCTACTTCAGTGCCAAGAGTGGCAAGGTGAATCCGTGGGAAAGAGGTTTGTCTACTTGGGTGTCAAAGGAACAGCTATAGGTTGTGGGACCCCGAGACAAGAAGATCGTGATGAGCAGGCGTGTCACATTTGGAGAGGCTTCAGTGTTGAAGTCCACTGTCTCTCAGCAGGTGGAGAGGACGGAGACCAAGGAAGGATTGCAGCGGGTGGAGGTTGATGCTACTCCATCATCTCCAGTTGGTTCGACATCAGAGGAGACTTCATCGGAGGTGACACCGGGAGGAGTTCAAGATACCAAAGGTGATGCTGAACAGATTGACGACATTGTTGAGGATGTCGAGTTATTTGCAGCCATTGGAATCAAGGTGAAACCACGTTTGTGGTTAAAGAAGCATGGATCTCAAGCTTGTGATCTCAACAAGCTGAAGTTAAAGGCCGTTGTTCTCCATGATGGTCAGGAAGAGGTTCATATGACTCAGTCAGACATGTTCGCTGCTGTAAATAGAGGTACCAGTGCTGAGCTGTTGAAGCTCATTTTAATGAACTACGGTTGGCTTGATCCTCTGGGCAAAGGTACGTAGGCAGCCGTAAAGGCGCAGCCATTTGGTGATGCAACTCTTATGAAGCTATTTGGGTTCTCGAGATGTAATTTTGGATCTTCACGTAGAGGTGAAGAGTTGTGGCCTATTGGAGCTTCAAGTAGAGGTGAAGAGACTTCATGTAGAGGTGAAGTGGTGTGTGGCCAGTTGGATCTCACGTAGTGGTGAGATGGTGTGATCTCGATGAACAGGTTTATCTTCCGGTTAGAAGATGTTGAGCTTGCATAAGGAGTGGTGTGCATCCAGTTGAAGCCGATGATGTTTGGTGTGTTCTACGCAGACTTGTTGGACGTCAGTGGAAGACAGGTAGACTAGATAGAGCTAGTCAGTGGAGAGTCAGTGTTGGCTCATAAGGAAGTCTTTGTGAGGTCGTGAAGTTGCGGAGAGGGAGCCACGGTTAGTGATCGGCAGGTATGGAAATTCTCCTAAGGTGAAGTGCAGGGAAGGCATGTGCGATGTTTTCCAGGAATAGATGAGCAAAGATTCCAAGCCGAGATCTGTGGCCAAGGTTACAATCACCCATGATTACTGTATTTTGATGATTACAAAATATTAGTTATTTGTACTAATAACATTTGTTGTTTAAGTGTGTTTTCAGATTTCTATTCATACTAGAAGTCTTCTCTCACAAATACAGGTTTTGGACTCAAGTCAACTCCAATTGGGCTCAAGATGCAAAATTGAAGATCAAGTGAAGATAGCCCATCTTGAAGCATTGCTTTGAAGTCTTTTAGAAGTTTGTAAGTTTAAAATGTTAAAGTTTGAATATAGGAAATTTGGCTCTAGGATTTGCACACACACTTGTTTCATGTATTTCCTATGTTTTGAAAATGGTTATTTCTAAGTTTTTTGCCTTAGTTATATATACATGTACCAAAGCTTTATATCCTGAAAAACTTGTTTAAAACATTGTGTATAAACTATTTTCTGCATAATACTTAGCTATATGTTTTTAAAATATTTATCAAAATTTTTCTAACTCAAAACAGCCCAGTTTTTCAGTTTCAGGCACATCGGTCGACCGGCCCGTCGACCGGCGATGTGTCTGGACATGCACTGTTTGTGCATGTCCGTCGGTCGACCGGACCGGTCGACCGATGGAAAGCAGATTGCTCTCGGGATTTTTCGGTCGACGGACCGGTCGACCGGAAGAAGGAAACTGTGTTTCTCCTTTTGGGTCGGTCGACCGGACCGGTCGACCGAGAGCCAACGGCTCTTTCCAGCAGGGCTGGCGGTCGACCGGACCGGTCGACCGCCAAGCTGCAACAAGGCAACGGCTCTTTCCTCTTTGGGCAGTTCTGAAAAATCTGTTTCTTTTCTGCTTTAACAGCTTTTTGGAGATTTGTTGGGGAGCTTTTTCAGAGAAAATAAGACAAAAAGAAATTGTTTTTAACCTATTTTTAAGCCTATAAATAGAGGAGAAGTCTCTCTTGCATATCCTTAGAAAAATCCTCAAGTTTTCATTGTTTTCAAAAGAGAAAAGAAAAGAGTTTAAAGCTTTCATTCCAATTCTTTTTGAGCTAGTTTTTCAGTTGTATTGATTGCTAATATCACTCTACAACTGAAGTTTTTCTCACCACACTTCATAGAGCCAAAAATCCTATACTCATTCTATAGTGAAGTTGTAATTGAAGTGAGAGTGTTTGTAAAAGAGTTTGAGAAATAGTGTAGTGATCTTGTTGTGATCACTTGGTTCTTGTAATCTTTCTTTGTGGAGCAACCTCTTCGGAGAGGTCTTTTGTACTCGGTGGAGCTCGGTGCTTGGTCTTCGGTAGACCAATTGTAAAGGCATCCTCGGTGGATAGTGGAAACCTTCACGGAGGTGAAGGGGGGACTAGAGCAAGTGTGCTCGAACCTCGAAACAAATCATCTTGTTTGCGATTGCCTTTGTGTCTTCTTACTTTCAATCTCTTGCTTTATATTGTCTTGAATTATTTGCTTGAGAACTAACCCTCTACTTGTGCAATCTAGTCTTGTTTACTTTACTTGCTATACTTGTTGTGTTACATTGTGTGCATTTCATTTCTCATCATCATACTTGGCATGATCGATCACACCTCAATACAACACGGTTGCATTGCGCACCTCTAACCCATATCTAGGGGAATTGGGAGGAAGGAGTTCAGAACCTCGCAAGGGTATTCGGCTCTTAGTCGTGTTTGAGAGATCGTTGCATCACTCATTTAATTAAAGTTTAAAAAGATCATTAGATTAGCATTCACACCTATTCACCCCCCCCTCTAGGGTGTTTTCAATTGGTATCAGAGCTTGGGACTCTAGGATTTGGTTTAACCACCTTAGAGAAGATCCTAATTTGCTAATCATTTCATTCATATCATATAAGTAAAAATGGCCGATGGAATAAGACCCCTCCTAAATTGATGGACTTAACTTTCCATATGGAAAGTTAAGATGACCGTGTTTTTGCAATCTCTAGGTAGCCGAGTTGCAAAGCCGTGACTAAGTCCTTTAGTGTACCCCCGGTGACGAATCCACTTGGTCCGAAATAGAGACTAAGGAATTCGATGCCAATGCCAAAGCTCATTATGCACTCCTACAAGCCCTTAATGATGATGACATTTCTAGAGTTATCCATTGCAAATCCGCATTTGAGATTTGGTCACACTTGATAGTTACTCATGAGGGGACCTCACAAGTAAAGAAGGCTAAGATTGACCTTCTTCGGTCTCAATATGAAACATTTAGCATGCAAGATAATGAAACCATAGATGATATGGTTACAAGATTTACCAAGATACTAATGACTCTCTTCTTTAGGTGAAGACATCAACAATGATCAAAGAGTAAGGAAGATCACGGGCTCTTCCCCTTCATGGGAAGTTAAAGCAACAACCTTGAAGGAACTCAACGACAATGAAGAGATGGAGCTTATAGGTCTCATTGGGAACCTCAAAACCCATGAGATGGAAAGGAAAGCAAGGGAGGACATGGCTCCTACAAAGAAGGACTATTGCCTTCAAGTGTCAATCATCACACTCCGACGAAGATGAAGAAGAAGAAGATGACGAAGAGCTCTCACTTCTAGTCAAAAATGTTCGGAGGATGTACAACAAGGCGAAGTTCCAAGGTAGAAGGAGATGGCAAGGAGGCAAAGAAGAAAGAAAGATCATATGCTTCAATTGCCAAAGACCGGGACACATTGTGGCGGAGTGTCCGGACAAAGCTAAGCCCTCCACTTCAAAGAAGCCTCACAAGAAGAAGGCTATGAAGGCAACTTGGGATTCGGAGACCGAATCCGAAGAAGAGATCGACACCGCCAACATGTGCTTCATGGCCAATGAAAGCACAAGTAGGTAACCCCTTCCACTCCTTTTGATGATGAACTCTCCATGGATGAACTAGGAGAAGCCTTGTTGAGTTATCACAAAATTATGATTTCTTAAAGAAAAAGTATTTAAAAATGAAAAAGGAAAATGAATCTTTAAGTCTTCAAGTTTTTACTCTTACAAAGGAAAAAGATGATTTGGTTTCCACCTTGGCCACTACTAAAAATGATTTTGAAAAATATAAGATTTCTTCAAAAGTAAGGCCCCACTAATTGATTCTAATGAAGTTTCTATGCTTAAGGAAAGATTAGACTCATTAAGTGTTGTTTTGAAAAATTGTGAATTTAACAAGAAGAAAATTGAGGCTATGTTCCCTAAGAAAACAAGCCCCAAAGAAAAATGCTCATGCTCATGCTCATGTTCATGCTACACAACCTAAACAACATGGCAAAACCCCAAAACATGCTCACACTACACATACACATCATGCTTCATGTATAGAAAAGTGTACTCATGTTCACATTGTGGGCGGAAAGGACACTTAGCTAATTTTGTTATGATAGACTAAGTGCATCACATCATAATGTTTGGGTTCGTAACACTAACTTTCAAGGACCCAAAAAAGTTTGGGTACCAAAGTCAACAATTGTTTTAAATGATGTAGGTACTTTCCAAAGCCCAACGACGTAGAGGTTTGTGGTATCTTGATAGCGGTTGCTCAAGGCACATGACTTGGGACATCAAAAACTTTGCAACCCTATCAAGATATCATGAAGGTGGCACCGTCACCTTCGGAGATGACGCCAAGGGTAAAATCATCGGTATTGGTAATGTAAACTTGGCACCTCTCCTTTAATTGAAAATGTAGTTTTAGTTGATGGCCTCAAGCAAATCTCTTGAGTGTAAGTCAACTTTGTGATAAAGGTTTTGATATTGTTTTTGATAATGTTGCTTGTAAAGTTATTGATAGAACTTCTAATGTTTGTGTGTTTTCGGTTTTCGTGAAAGTAATGTTTATATGATTGATATGTTAAATATGTCTTGTAATATTACTTGTTTGAAAGCCCTCGATGATGACTCTTGGTTGTGGCATAGGAGATTAGGGCATATTTCTTTTGATCATATTTCTAGGTTAAACACAAAGGAAATGGTGAAAGGTATTCCTTACTTGAATTTTGAAAAGGACCGAGTTTGTGACGCATGTCAATTTGGGAAACAACTAAGTCTTCTTTCAAGTCAATTAAGGATATCATGACATCACGTCCTTTGGAGTTAATCCATATGGATCTTTTGGGCCTACACAAACCAAAAGTTTAAGTGGGAATAGATTTGCTTATGTTTTGGTTGATGATTTTTCAAGATTTACTTGGGTTTTCTTTCTTGAACATAAAAGCCAAGCATTTCGTATTTCCAAACTTTTAAGAAAAGAGTTGAAAAAGAAAAAGATGTTTCGATTTTGAGAATAAGAAGTGATAGAGGAGGTGAATTCATTAACCAACCCTTTACCACTTTTTGTGATGAACATGGAATAAAGCATGAACTATCTTGTCCTAGAACTCCACAACAAATGGAGTAGTTGAACGGAAAAATAGAACATTACAAGAGATGGCTAGGACAATGCTAAGTGAATATGGTCTACCACATTATTTGTGGGCCGAGGCCGTAAATACATCATGCTACATATCAAATCGTGTTTTCTTGTGTAAAATACTACTAAAACTTCTTTTGAAATGTATTTTTCTAGAAAACCTAATGTTTCCTATTTTAAAGTTTTTTGGTTGCAAATGCTTTGTTTTAAACACAAAAGATTTTTAGGAAAATTTGATCCTAAATCTTATGAGGCTATTTTTGTAGGTTACTCAAACACTAGTAAGGCTTATAGAGTTCTCATTAGATCATCTTTGACTATTGAAGAGTCTATTCATGTTAAGTTTGAGGAATCTAACAAGTTTGTTAAGAATGTTGTAGAAATAGATGCATTGGATGGAGGTTTGGAGAAAGTGACCTTGGAGGATGCTTCTACTATGGGAGACAAACCAAAGGATGATGAAGGAAGCGAAGCTAAGGTGGAAGAGGCACAAGGAAATGAAAATCAAACACATGAGGTGGAGCCTACTCAACCACTCCACAAGGATTGGAGATACAATCCACATCATCCCAAAGACCTTGTCATAGGTGAAGTATCAAAAGGGGTAACTACTCGCTCTAGACTTCATGACTATTGTGGTAACTATGCATTCATTTCTCATATTGAACCCAAAAATGTGCTCGAAGCCGAGACCGATTCATATTGGTTGCCAGCCATGCAAGAGGAGCTCAATCAATTTGAGCGCAACCAAGTTTGGCACCTTGTTCCTAGGCCCCACGATAGACCAACAATTGGTACTAAGTGGATCTTTAAGAATAAGTTGGATGAATCGGGTAATGTAGTTAGAAACAATGCTAGGTTAGTTGCCCAAGGTTACACTCAAATCGAAGGAATCGATTTTGAAGAAACTTTGCACCCGTAGCACGGCTTGAAGCCATACGGATGACACTAGCATTTGCCTCATATAAGATTTCAAATTATTTCAAATGGATGTTAAAAGTGCTTTTCTAAATGGATTTATTGAAGAGGAGGTGTATGTTGAACAACCCCCCGGGTTTGTTGATCCTACACATCCGGATTTTGTTTTTAAATTAGATAAAGCTCTTTATGGTTTAAAACAAGCCCCTAGGGCTTGGTATGAAAGACTTTCCTCATTTTTGATTTCAAATGGTTTTAAGAAAGGTAAAATTGATACAACTTTGTTACAAAACATGTAGAAAATGACATTCTTATTGTGCAAATTTATGTAGATGATATTATTTTTGGTTCTACTAATGAATCTCTTTGCAAAGCTTTTGAGTCATGCATGAAGGATGAATTTGAAATGTCTATGATGGGGGAGCTCAACTATTTCCTTGGACTCCAAATCAAGCAAAGGAAGGATGGGATCTTCATCAATCAAGCCAAGTACACAAAGGAACTAATAAAAAGGTTTGGGCTTGAAGGATCAAAATTAAGCAAAACTCCCATGGCAACAACTACAAAGCTTGACAAGGATGAACAAGGTAAAAGTGTAGACATTAAATATACCGTAGCATGATTGGTAGCTTGCTTTATTTGACGGCTAGTAGGCCGGATATATGTTTTCCGTTTGTCTTTGTGCACGTTTTCAATCTTGTCCTAAAGAATCTCACATAATTGCGGTTAAACGCATAATTAGATACCTTAAGGGCACTATTGAAATGGGTTTATGGTATCCTAAAACCGGATTATTTGAAATGAAGAGTTTTTCGGATGCCGACTATGCGGGTTGTAGGGTAGATAGGAAGAGCACAAGTGGGAACATGTCAATTCTTAGGTAATTGTCTTGTATCTTGGTCTTCCAAATTGCAAAATTCGTAGCCCTATCAACCGCCGAGGCGGAGTATGTTGCGGCCGGAGCTTGTTGTGCACAAGTTTTGGATGAAACATACTCTCCTTGACTATGATTTACACTTTGATCATGTTAAAATATTGTGATGAATAATAGTATTATTCACATGACAAAGAATGCAAATCAACATAGTAAAACCAAACACATTGACATTAGATATCACTTTTCTTAGAGATCATTATGAGAAGGTGATATTGATATTGATTATGTTTCTACCGATTTTCAACTTGCCGATATTTTTACTAAACCTCTAGATTATGCTAGATTTTCATTTATTTGTGGTGAGTTGAATGTTTGCATTATGGATTCTTAAAAATAAATTTGTTTTTCTATTGGTGTTTTAACCCTTTTTGATGTATGACAAAAAGGGGGAGAATAAGTAAGTTTGTTGATATTTGAAAAAATAAGTGTTTAAGTTTAAACTTACTAAGTTTGATACTATTTGAGTTTCATTTCATGAAGAAAAAGAAAGTTTGTGTTTATTTGAGTTTTTGGACAAAAACTATTGTGTTGTTAAATGCTTTATGTATGCTTACATAGCTTTTCATATTCTTGATAAATACATAGCATTGTTTGAGGGGAGCATTCCAAGCTTTTCCTCCTTTATTTGTTTCAATAACTTATATGTTTTGTCATCATCAAAAAGGGGGAGATTGTTGGCCCAAGGTTACAATCACCCATGATTAGTGTATTTGATGATTACAAAACATATTAGTTATTTGTACTAATAACATTTGTTGTTTAAGTGTGTTTTCAGATTTCTATTCATACTAGAAGTCTTCTCTCACAAATACAAGGTTTTGGACTCAAGTCAACTCCAATTGGGCTCAAGATGCAAAATTGAAGATCAAGTGAAGATAGCCCATCTTGAAGCATTGCTTTGAAGTCTTTTAGAAGTTTGTAAGTTTAAAATGTAAAGTTTGAATATAGGAAATTTGGCTCTAGGATTTGCACACACACTTGTTTCATGTATTTCCTATGTTTTGAAATGGTTATTTCTAAGTTTTTTGCCTTAGTTTATATATACATGTACCAAAGCTTTATATCCTGAAAAACTTGTTTAAAACATGTGTATAAACTATTTTCTGCATAATACTTAGCTATATGTATTTTTAAAATATTTATCAAAATTTTTCTAACTCAAAACAGCCCAGTTTTTCAGTTTCAGGCAACATCGGTCGACGTCCGGTCGACGGGCGATGTGTCTGGACATGCACTGTTTGTGCATGTCCGTCGGTCGACCGGATCGGTCGACCGATGGAGAGCAGATTGCTCTCGGGATTTTTCGGTCGACCGGACCGGTCGACCGGAAGAAGGAAACTGTGTTTCCTCCTTTTGGGTCGGTCGACCGGACCGGTCGACCGAGAGCCAACGGCTCTTTCCAGCAGGGCTGGCGGTCGACCGGACCGGTCGACCGCCAAGCCTGCAACAAGGCAACGGCTCTTTCCTCTTTGGGCAGTTCTGAAAATCTGTTTCTTTTTCTGCTTTAACAGATTTTTGGAGATTTGTTGGGGAGCTTTTCAGAGAAAATAAGACAAAAAGAAATTGTTTTTAACCTATTTTTAAGCCTATAAATAGAGGAGAAGTCTCTTTGCATATCACTTAGAAAAATCCTCAAGTTTTCATTGTTTTCAAAAGAGAAAAGAAAAGAGTTTTAAAGCTTTCATTCCAATTCTTTTTGAGCTAGTTTTTCAGTTGTGTTTGATTGCTAATATCACTCTACAACTGAAGTTTTTCTCACACACTTCATAGAGCCAAAAATCCTATACTTATTCTATAGTGAAGTTGTAATTGAAGTGAGAGTGTTTGTAAAAGAGTTTGAGAAATAGTGTAGTGATCTTGTTGTGATCACTTGGTTCTTGTAATCCTTTCTTTGTGGAGCAACCTCTTCGGTAGAGGTTTTTTGTACTCGGTGGAGCTCGGTGCTCGGTCTTCGGTAGACCAATTGTAAAGGCATCCTCGGTGGATAGTGGAAAACTTCACGGAGGTGAAGGCGGGGACTAGAGCAAGTGTGCTCGAACCTCGAAACAAATCATCTTGTTTGCGATTGCCTTTGTGTCATTCTTGCTTTCAATTTCTCTTGCTTTATATTGTCTTGAATTATTTGCTTGAGAACTAACCCTCTACTTGTGCAATCTAGTCTTGTTACTTTACTTGCTATACTTGTTGTGTTACATTGTGTGCATTTCATTTCTCATCATCATACTTGGCATTGATCGATCACACCTCAATACAACACGGTTGCATTGCGCACCTCTAACCCATATCTAGGGGAATTGGGAGGAAGGAGTTCAGAACCTCGCAAGGGGTATCGGCTCTTAGTCGTGTTTTGAGAGATCGTTGCGTCACTCATTAATTAAAGTTTTAAAAAGATCATTAGATTAGCATTCACACCTATTCACCCCCCTCTAGGTGTTTTTCAAGATCGTGTGTGTCGATTTCGCCGAGATGTGTGTCGATTTCGACCGGTGCGCGCAAGCCGAGATCGGTGGCGATTTCGCCGAGATCGTGTGTCGATTTCGCCAGGTGATGGACTGGGGTTCGTTCGAGTTCGGCTCAGATTTGGAAATCTTCGCCGAGGTGGAGAATTGTTGGAAAGAGAGAGATTATTACCTAGGAAGCTGACTGGATTGCTGGATTGCCATGGGTCGTGTCGAGGAGATCGCCAAGGAAGTCGACGACGGAAGGCAAAGTGGACAACAGTAGAAAATAGCAGCAGCAGCAGAATTAGGCAGGGTCGGTCGACCGACATGCACAGCATGCACAGGGCCTTAGGCGGTCGACCGGCCGGTCGACCGCAATTCCCTGACTGTAAGACCCGAACTCTCGGTTAAATTCGGTCGACCGGGCGGGTCGACCGAGGTGGAGGTCGGTCGACCGGCCGGTCGACCGACAGTCGGGTTTTGGGCGAAAATCTGCTGCTCCGCAAATTTGGGTATTTAAGCCTAATGTTGATTTCTAGGGTGTATCTGAATCTTAGAAGCCTGCGAAATTGTATTAGCTGTGAATTCTCTTGCATTCAAAGAGACGAAGAGCTATTGTAATCATCTTCCTAAATATAAATCTCTCCATTGATTACCCAAGGACGTAGGCATTGAGGCCGAACCTCGTTAATCTTGTCTTTGTGATTTGTGCGTTCTTCGTTGTGATTGTTGGGTTGTTCTGTGTGCTGGAGATCTTGGGAGTTTCTATTATTTGGTTATTGTGATTGGATAGCGCGCACAACAGGTTCATCAAGGAAAACCAACCGTGAGAGGAGGAAAGGCAGCGAAGACGGAGGTTTTGATCGATTCGGGAGATGCAAGGAGTAGAATCTGTTGTCGAAAGGGCTGTACCAGACCTTCTTGTTTGATGAGTGTTCTGTTATCGGAGATGTGAGCCAAGGGTGGGGCCGTGACGGCAGGGGCGGGTGGTCCTTTTGGATTGATTTCCATGTCCGGCAGACAGCGGCGAAGCAGAGGTAGTCCGCGAGTGGGAGGAGCTCCAAGATGTGCTCCATGAGAGGTTGTGGGAGGTTGAGCCGCGGTACTGAGCTTGAAGAGGCACATAGTCATCTCCTTTTGGTGGCCATAAGTACTATTGACCCTTTCTCTGTTAAGCTTGAATCAATAGAAGTTCAATAAAAAAAAAGCTTGAATCAATAGAATTTGTGTAGGTCTAGTCTTGGTCTCAATACTAATAGAATTTATATGGTGATCTCTAGCTAGCGTCTCCTACTAAGATTTCGATGTAGATTTCTTGACAAATTTGAATTTGGAGTTTGGCTCGAGTTGCTTGACCCGAACATGGACCGGGTTCTGGTCAGATTCGGATCGGCTTGACCCGCGTGCAACCCATCGAGAACTACTTCCTCCCAAAGTTTCTCAAGAGTTAGCTATTCCTGTGCACGCGAATAGATAACTCCAAGTTCCCCACAAGAATAAGGAATAAAATGCATAATTTTTTTTTTTTTTAAGAAAATCCCAACTTTATGCCCTATGCAAACACAAAATGAAGCGTGATGGAATGGGTAAACTTCGACTTGTAGAGGAGTGTTTGTGCAAAAGAAGCAAACAATTTTGAAACCCCAAAATTCTAGTGTTTCCAAGGGTTTTGCTTGCTGTCTCATTTTGAATCTGAATCCAAAATCAATGAAGCTCGCTGGCCTCAAATCGATCGAGAACGCCCACGACGAGTCGATATGGGCGGTATCCTGGATCCCGGCCACCAACGACCGCCCATCTCTTCTTTTGACTGGATCTCTCGACGAGACCGTCCGTTTGTGGCAGCCGGACGATCTCTCGCCGGCTGGGCCACCCTGCAGCGGCCATTCGTTGGGCGTCGTCTCCGTCGCGGCCCACCCGGCCGGAGCCTTGGCCGCGTCGGCGTCGCTCGATAGCTTCATTAGAGTTTTCGATGTGGAGTCCAACTCTTCAATCGCCACCCTCGAGGCGCCGCCGTCGGAGGTCTGGAACATGCAGTTCGATCCCAAGGTGAGCTTTCTTGAATTCTAGGTTCTTAATTTTTTTCGAGGATTCTTTAAAATTTTAGAAAATGGTAATCTTTACTAAATAATGTCACGAGACTCCATTGTTAACTTTCTAAAGACAATAAGTTGGAAACTTGGGTCTGGGGTTGCACTAAGGGTTAGAATTTTGTAACACTGTTTTTGAGCTGTTAAGCTTCATTTGGAAAATTCACTCGTGTTTCCATATTCTTGCTCATTGCTATTACTCACTTAAAAAATCAGAAAGGAGAAAAAGGTGCGAACTTTGCTTTGTAGAGAATAAAGAGAGAAGTGTCTTGGTTTCCAGGATATTTGTTGAGAGGAGAAACCTTGTTTAGGAGAAACAAAACGGTGATGGACAAAGTATGGAAACAAATTACACTTAGAATAGAATTATCAAAATTTTGGGGACGTTGATCGATCTTTATTTAGGGTTCCTGAAATAAATGTAAGCACCTCCATTTCTTTCAACTATTTACAGAGCAAACATTTGTCAATGAGGGCAGGAACATCGATGCATAAGCAAATCTGTCTTGAAGATTTTTGGCAGCTAAATCTGTATGTGTTAAGAGGCTCACATTTTTTTGCTCTGACTGATTCTTGAAGTCACAATGCAGAATAATCATAAGAAGGGGGTAACCATAGACATAGCTTATAAGCATTATCCAGTTTGTTTGTCAAGAGCAAAGTAAAGGTACTATCTTTAGGATTTTATCTAATTAGAGTTTACCCACTCAAGGCTAGTATGGGAATATATTTTATGTTTAATTGTAATGCGATGTCAAACCTCATTCCGTGTCACATTTGGGAGGTAGGTAGTTTTTTGAGTGACACACATGCACCAGCTAAGAAATATTCACAGAAGGATTTACGTGAAACAGAGTTAGAAATGATAAGTTCTTATGAAATTTGATAGAAAGGAACTGTGAGGACAGACTAAGAGTAGGATTCTAGACCTGCCTTTACAATCAGGACCAAGTCAACGATGAACCTTAACATGTTTGGAGGGTAACTCTCCTTCTGTTATTCAGTTATACAGAGGCCACCTTCTGCAGGTAGCCATCCCTTATCAGTTGCTTTGTCACTTCTATTTTAATCTTAAAAGTTTGCAGTTTTTCAATCCGTTGCCATTTGGGCACATCAAAGAACTTGTCATGTTATGACATCAATCAAGGTTACACTTATAAACAGTTAAACACATGCTTCAAATATCGAATTGCGAGATAGCTTTCTACCCCTGAAAGGGAACAAGATGACAGAATTGCTAATCAATAAATAGCTTAATACCCATAACTTCTTAAATAAACATTCTAAGTTTATGACAATTTCCCTGAAGGCAAGGAACTTCAATTAGTTATTCTTTCTCCCTGCGCACAGCAATTTGAAAGATAACTTTGCCATATATGATATCATGTCTTCATCAAATTTTGTTGGCAATCAACACTGCATTTTTATAATTATTCCATAAAACACCTCACTCTGGTAAAGGTGATAACAAACATAAAGTTTGGCTTCATGTAAGTTTTCTATCCTCACAGAAGTTAGGCATCTCCAAAAACTAAGAATTTGGTTGAGCTCATCATTACCCACTTAAGGTCCTTATACCAATGAAATGCATACATTGTTTCCTCTAAATCTGTGTGTAAATCTGTGCGTATTAGTGTACATGTATTTTTTTTTTAATTACTGCATGGAGCCTTAGACGCAGCAATCCTAATTTGATGAGGAAGAATTTTTAGTTCACAGATCACTACATTTCTCATGTAATATTTGCCACTGTTAGAAAGCTCACTTATATAGCAGAACAACACAAAAGAGTTACTTCATTTATTTTCTGTATATGGTGTATCCTATACTGACATATCCATTAGAAAT
Organism: Agave tequilana; assembly: GCA_038442645.1. Taxonomy (NCBI): domain Eukaryota; kingdom Viridiplantae; phylum Streptophyta; class Magnoliopsida; order Asparagales; family Asparagaceae; genus Agave; species Agave tequilana. The sequence goes on from JAVJIF010016425.1 coordinate 13,795, forward strand.
GCCGTCTTCACCAACCCAGAAGCCAAAACCTTGAAGGTTTTTGTTCTTTTTCTAAATTTTCTATTAATTTTTGCTCTGATTGGTTTTGTTTATTAAATTTACCACTTGCCATTTATTATTTTTGGTTTATAAGTATGCCGTATTATGTGGTTTCCTGCTATACTATGAGAACTTTCGACACACATGATATCTCTACTGTATTACTTCTGTGCAGAGGAAACCCCTTATTAGTACTGACCCAAATACAAACTTATTCTTAGGGCGCCATTCTGGCTGTAGCTGGCGGTGGCAGTGCTTCAGTCAAACTGTGGGATACCTCGTCGTGGCAGCTGATTGACACCCTCACTGTTCCTCGTCCTGAATCAACCCGACCATCTGATCGAACTGGCAGTGGCAAGTTTGTACTCTCTGTTGCTTGGAGCCCTGATGGCAAACGATTAGCCTGTGGCTCCATGGATGGTACGATTGCAGTCTTTGATGTGGCCCGTGCCAAATTCCTCCACCATCTTGAGGGCCACTACATGCCGGTCCGGTCCATGGTGTACTCCCCAGTGGAGCCTCGGGTCCTCTTCACTGCCTGTGATGACACTCATGTCCATATATATGATGCTGAAGGGAAAAGCCTGGTGGGCGCAATGTCAGGGCATGCAGGCTGGGTGCTAAGCATTGATGCCAGCCCGGATGGTGCAGCTGTGGCAACTGGTTCCAGTGATCGGACAGTGAAGCTGTGGGATGTCAGCATGAGAGCTTCAATGCAGACAATGTCTAATCATACAGATCAGGTATGGGGGGTAGCTTTCCGGCCGCCTGGTGGGACGGGAGTTCGGGCGGGGAGACTGGCTAGCGTGTCAGATGACAAGAGCATCTCATTGTATGATTACTCGTGATGATTGGCGGGGCAGATGTTGGTAGAGTTAGCCCAGGGCTAGCTCATTTCTTTTCTAGTGAACTAATCCACATTCAATCAGTGGAGAGGTTTTTTCTTTTCGTTGTATGAAATGCATATTGTCTGTGATGCTTGTAAAAGGCAGCTGAGCGCAGGACTATTACCCTTGTAGAGTCGAGGCTATTTCTGTGACTTGAGCTCAGGATCGGTCAGAATGGAGCAAACATAATAGTGTTTCCTGTATTCTTACGATTGTTGCTGGTAAATGTAGTTGTTTTGTGGACTTCAATTGGAGCAGGTTTGATTCGGATTGTGGCTGCTGATAGATAGATGTATTTCTGTACTTTGTTCTCCGTCAGCAGTTTTTCCAGGAAAAAGAGAGTGTGTTTCTATTCCAAGTAAGCTCGTTCGTTTTTCTTCTTTTCTTTCCTTTCATTTTGTGGGAATCCATTGTGTTACAAGTAAAGAGTAACAACGAAACAAACTCATTTTTAGCAATAACATTGGACTGAGAGACCACACAAACTTTTCTTTAAATCTCATTTTTAAGAAATGATGTCTTGCTTTCTTTGATTCCGTATATATTGGATATTTACCTCTTTAAGGATTTTCTGTGACTGGTTGCATCTGTTGCATGTTTCTTCTTTCCAATAATAGGTGTCCCAAACTCGATTATATGATGCTGTTCGACTGCAAACTGAAGCTTAATCTCATTACACATTACAATCCACGCGTATAACAATTAAATGTATATATCACCATCAGAATGTCGATCGGTTATAGAAAAAGGAGAACTTTCCATTCTTTTTCTTTCTCCAAAATTGTGGGTACAAGGAACAACAACAACAACTAGGACATTTGTCCCAAGTATTTGGGCGTAGGCTACATGAACCAAAAGAGAATTATCTTCATCCATGTTTTCTTCGGTCTCCCTGTGCTCTTTTAACTCGCCCGCCCTAAATTGATATGTTCTACTCGTCGGACTGGTGAATCTGTAGGTTTACATCGCACATGACCAAACCATCGTTGGCGGTTTTCTCTCATCTTCTCTTCTATAGAGGTTACACCTATCTTAATACGAATATCCTCATTTCTCATTTTATCTCTCCGCGTGTTACCACACATCCAACAAAGCATACGCATCTCTGTTACACTCATCTTCTGGGCATAATATCTTTTTATAACCCAACATTCTGTGCCATATAATAAAGCTGGCCTAATAGCAGTCTGATAAAACTTTCCTTTCAGTCATAACAGAATGTTACGATCACATACTCCTGTTGATTTTCGGTGCAAGGAACCCAAAATCAAAATTGGCAACGGTTGCCCGTTACTCACAAGGCTAACTAACAAGTGGAACAAACATGCAAGCAATCACATTGCCTGCAGAAATGGAGAGGGGGAGAGGAAAAAAGAGAGAAGTTAGGGGCATCAAGCAAGCTACAGAGAATGCTCAAACAATGCACATGACCAGAGCTTATTCCTCCACCAAAACTATCCGAAGCTTTTTAACTTTCTTCCATCCCTTCTTGCATTGCTTGCCCAGCGCCTTCGCTCCTTTCTTGATCAGGCTGCCCAGATCCTTCGTCTGCTTCTTTACCTTCGTCTGAATCTCCTTCTTCGCCTCCTTCTTCGCCTGTTCCTGCATCATCTTCTCAAAGCTCTTCGCCATGGTGAAGGACAGGAGAATCAAGAAGAGGAAGGAGGAAGGTCAGGGCTTGCCTTGTTGATTTTATCTCCTTTTCCTCTTTGTTTTGCATTATGTGATGGTTAAAAGCACACATATATAAGAGCTTGAGATGCCTCACCTCCATTCATTCATTACAAGCTATTTATAGCTAAGGAAAAATTGAAAACTAGACAGTTGGACAGAATGTGTTTTGCATTTCAGTCTACACAAATTCAATTATTGCATTTGAATATCTGGAAGGCATAAACATTATTCATCGGCATTTACAACCTTTTAATCTCATCAATACATTCTTGACATTGGACATCAAATTTAATCGGTATATTAAACAGTGAGAACCAGCGATAATTGCAGAAAGTTGATGTTTTTCCTCCCCATTTGGATGTCATATGTATTCATATACAAGTAAATGCAAAACACCTAAAAACGAAAAAAGAACAGAATAAATCTGTACTCATCCAATTAGTTAAATTTTCCTGTAGTGGCGCGTTATATAAATCTTAACTAATACTGAAAGCACCATATATTCACTGATTTTGGTTCATCGTCTCCCAGCAGGCGGCATTGAGTATGATCTTGAGATCCCGTTCCCCCGAGATGCAAGGGACGGAGATGAAGGAACAGAAACCGATGACTGAAGGAGAGGTACACGAGAACCGGTATAGCTGGAATTCCCACCAAGTGTAGTATGGTCACTAATTAACGGAGTTGTCGCAGCAGTTGTTGCCGCAGTAGTGTCAGTAGTAGGCTGTAACTCGATGAGTATGTATGGGTTTTCAGAGGGGTTGTCAAATAGCTCCTGGTCACCTTCTTCGAGCGAGCAAACTGTGCTTGTCTCGGTACGTATTGTTGTTGAATCATCAATGGAGCGGCGATGCTTCCTCCTCTTCCTAGCTGCCTTGCCCCATCCATGCATTGTCTCCCTGATTCTATGTGGAATTAGTGCAGCTTTGTAGTTTGATCCCATCTGGTTTTCATCATAGACATTAATCAGAAAAAACAATCTTGGTTTATGCAAAAGACAATACTGAGAGATTATATTTGACTTAACAGAACGAATAGTAAATTGTGTTTTCTCTGGCACCATGCATGCCCATATCCGAAATCACCCAAAATGAAGTTCCTCAATTACACTACTGAGTATGCATGTGATGGGGCAGGACTTAAAGAAATATCATGGATTTAGTACCTGAGTGACCAGTGCATAAAGGGGCAATGTACTGTAGCTGCAAAGGAACTGCCCAGCAAACCTATACGATAACCCGATTAGCAATCAGTAGTTACCATTAGAGCGTTATCTGACAAGTAAAAGATATAAGCAAACAAATTCAATGTGGCGAAAAAAGCATTGTGCTGATGTTCTGCGAAACTATAAAAAGATGAGGGAAAGTGGAAAGATTTGACGAAAAGGTGATGATGGGTCAACTAATGTGTTGTGTAAACAAGTGCCATGAAGAGCTACAGAGACTCCATATAGGGAAAATGCTTCAGAGAACCAAAAGTAAGTTAATAATGGAAGTTGTAAGCAAAGATTTGGGGATATTTGCAACAATATAGGATGTAGCCATTAGCGGATATTATTTGCAAGGGAAAAATCATAAAAGGCCCCAAGTAGCAAGAATAAAACTTGAGGGTCATGAAGGAAGCTGTTTCCTAGGATTGAACCAGATTCCACCAATAAGCAATAAGTTCTATGCAATTTCGTACCCCAGAATAAGACGCACATATACTAGTTGATGGTTACTGATGAAGCATGAATAATACCCAAATTGCCACTGCAATAACAAACACCACATAATTATTATCATGGAAAATCAAGCAGAAATCTTAGCTTGTAAAAATGATGATTGCTGAGATGCTGAACATAATAAAAGCAGTAATATGATCTTTCAGTTATATCAAAATAGAGAACAACGAACTGAGGAAGAGAAAGTACCCAAAACCAAAAAAATGAGGCCAACTCAAATGCATTCTGCACAAAGTAAAAACACCATAAGCAAATCTAAACCAAAATCTTCAAACCTTAGATTCGATTAATTGAAATGAGACATTTGGAGTTATGACCTTTTACAACTTAAAGAAATACTTACCTGAAAAAGAATAAAATGGATCAAATACAGCAAAAGCTCTGGCTTTTTAAACCAGAAAAGATCGTCTCGAGGCTTTAGTTTTGCCCCAGTAAAAAGTCCACTAATGCCGACACTCTCCAATGCTAGAGTTGCAATGACGTGCTGCAGCTTTGTACCCACTAGAAGAACTAGCTGTGAACAGAAAGTTGGAATCAAAATAAAAATTATAAAAAATAAAATGATATCTGAAACAATTGAAAGCTAATTTCAGTAAACACTCACAGCAATAGGTATGATGGCTATCCAAAAATAGAGATTTGAACCTGTCACCAATAAGTAACATAAAGTAAAAACTAGAACCTCTTATAAGAGTAAAAGTGAAATGGAGATCATAAATTTTTGTGTTTGTGTGGGTGGGTGCAGTTTTTTTTTGACGGGGGTTGGGGTGAGGGAACTGAGAAAGGTTTTGATGAAAGGTTTACTTACAGAAACAAGGGGTAAAAGATAAATCATGACTCACCATTTATGTTAAACAACATGAAAGCAACGACAAAACCCCACAGATGTCCACTGCAATTAGTTAAAGAAACGTGTGTCAGTTGAGCTTTTACAAAGCTTTAAGTTTTGCTTCTATTATTTTTAATATTCTAGGAATCAAATCACCCATTCATCTGAAATGTCAACATATATGAAAAAAAGTTAGCAAGTGAGCATCACATAACTTCCAAAAGATCAAAAAAGACTTGGAATAAAGTGGGTAGAAGTGAATATCCTAGAACTTACCTTACACCAACAATCACCTTAAATTCTTCTTCCATGGAGCGGATCATATAGCTATGGAAATCATATGTGGATGAAAGATTGTGGTTCTGCCATAGTTAAAACAGAAGGGAACGAGGATAAATATTTTCTTATTATTAATTGAAGTGTTTTCCTCGTAAAAATAATAATAAAACCATCATGAACATGACTGGGCCAGCTAAAGAAGTTGGGCAATAGTCATCCCCAACTATAGCTTTTCTGGTTTACCATAAAGTAAGTAACCCATACAGTAAACAGGCTGGGGATTCTGTTAACACTGTTCTTAGCAGGTGAGTTGTTGCTCTATAAGCAAAAGTAATTCCCTTCGCTTGCTGTGACAACCTAAAACAACCTAGAAGAATAATTGAAAACCGACCCACACAACAAGGTTTTGTTATTGTTGGCATGATAAAGCATCTAAAGATTGTCAGAGTCCAGAACTTTAAGCTTTTTCCCTCTTTCTACGAAAGAGAAAAAGGTTCACATATTAACTTTACAGGTCAGAATATGGTTTACCATGATAAAACCCCTACGCAGGGTAAGGTAGTCAGCTCGCACAACAGACCGTCCAAACTGGCGGAAGAAGCAGGTCTGCAAAGTAAAGAATATGAAAAATAAAACAATATTATTACAAGTTTATCTTCAGATTTTGAAAGTAATACCGCTAACAATGGATGTGAATCAATTAATTCCTGGTAATCTTTATTTTTACACTCCAACAGATTGATGCCTTCCATTTAAAACTTCAAAACAAAAGAGGAGTTTCAATTACAATTGTGCATGTTAGTACTAACAATGTTGTCCCTTACCAGCCAAACAAGGAAACCATTTTTGGACCAAGGGCTTGATACACTGAACTTCACAAATGTCGACTGCCTTCTCATGGTCAATGCTCTGGTGATTTCTGCAGTACCATGAATTAGAACATGAAGATGGTCAAAAGAAATATAGAAGTGGATGAATAAGAATTTGTGATGATCTGCAATTTTCTTCTTAGAAAATAAACAGAAAAAAGATATATACATCAGGTTCTTCATCAGGATTCCTGGCTCTTGGCTATTTATATCCCCTTCATTTCCTAGCTTGTAGATAATAGTATCATGGGAATAATGATGGAGCCGAAGTTATGGTATTAGAGACAATCAATGAGAGATTGTGATGGTAGGGGGTAAATGGAAAATGGATGTAACATTTCTAAGTGAGAACAGGTATCAGGATGGCATTAGAAATTAGCATGAGCAGAGGCAGTTAAGAAGGTTCACAGCTAAAGATTGGAAAGTACAATTCTTTTACATACATCCAATTATTCATGTAGATTATATGTGAATTTCTCCCAGAAAAAGGTTGCTCCTACAAATAGTTTGATTACTCTAGAGAAGTATGAGTGTAAAAAATGGGGGATGAGGGTGGAGAACATAAAAGAGGTATGAGGAAGAGCGGACACATAAACACATTCCTCTTACTCAGATTGAGGGAAAGACTTGAGAAACAAGAATAAAGTATATGCTTGGTGCAAACTGTAGAAAAATGGAAAGTGCAGAGGTGTGTAAATAAAACATAGAATTATGGCTACTGCTTATTATGGTCAACTATATGCAATCACAATTAGCATGTATTTTAGTATATATGAAGCGATGATTTGCTTTTCCACTGTATGGCAGGTAGAATAGCATATTGTTTCCTTGAACTCAGTTCAGTATAAAGATTCTTACCAGCATATACATGCCTATCCCTATGAGCCTCTTCTTCCCATTTCCTCCAAGTATGTATCTGTCAGAAATACCATGTTAAAGACACAATTTTAGCTATACAACTCCTGATATGAAATTACAAAAAAAAAAAAAAAAAAAATCTTGGATTTTTATTTTATTATGGGAACATTATAGATAACTAGAAACACGTCAATGTGGTTTCAATTTACACTTGCATGCTTGGTTGTTCAGGATCTAATGATCCTGATCTTGCTGGATAAAAGGTAGCCTCCACCATCTCAAGAGGCATTGGAAGTATGTTAGCATGTATAAATTTTTTTAAAGTGAGATGTAGTTTCAGTACTTTAAGCAAAACAGCACATGAAATTGGAAACTAAGATCAACTACAAATGTGCAGAACATGCGAAAAATGAAAACTAATTTATAGCTGCCATATTTCTTTATGTAAAGCTCATGTCAAATTACAAAATTAGATAAACAAATTTAGAACAGACTACATCGAGAAGAAATTAAACTATAGAAAATGTACTAAACTAGGTGCCCCAGAATCCATGTCGATATATCAAGTAATAACATGTCACAGGTAAGATGCGGGTTTTGAATATGAGTCAGCTTGCCAACATAAGAAGATATGAAAATTACATTTCGAGGTACGAATTTTTATTTCTCTTATCCACGACATAAAACTAATCTTCATTTAAAAACTGTTTGTCCAAGGAACCGGCAGAAATATTTCAATTTTGGTTTTCAGGCATTCTGAAGGTTATAGTTCATAGCTGATGCTGGTGCGAATCTGAATTTTCAATTAGGTACATCACATTCGTAGGATCTAGATTTAAAATCTAGCACTTATATATTGTGTGTCTCTTGGCTTGCTTGTATGTGCGGAGACATGCCTACGCATGTGTATATGCATGCATATTAGCATAACTGCATGTGCATGCATGTGTGCATGGATATGTGCATGTGTGTGTCTCATGAAGAATAGAAACGTACAATCTAACAAGAATAAGGCAGACCATATAAAGATGTTCCCTTGAAAGGGAAAAAAACTAATAATTTTGTGAATTATATAGCTTTTGTAATATTTATGATCAGAATGGAGGTGTCAATATTTTGGAGCCTAGAAAGAATGTGATCATGCATACTTCTACGAGACCTGAGATATATCTCCTACATGTACTTCATAGAAGTATAGAATAAAAAAGACACTGTAATATTGAATTTCAATCGAAAGATCATAAACAGATACAAACCTTTATACAGTTAATTAGCTCTTAGGATCAGGAGGCACGCTAGAAGACTACCAAATGCAACATGCGGGTCAATGAAATTTCAAAACATGTATCAAGAAAAGGTCATCATTATGGAGTATTGGCATATAACCACTTTATGCAAAAGCTTAATCTCATTGGTTGTGGGCCAATTATTTTATACTGTAACATCCAAGATACCACAATTACCCGATGTGCAAGACAGAAAATCTCGTTTTCCACATTATAGATACTAATAAAGAGGGAAAAAAATTTAGTTTAACCCGCATCTATTTACTACTGGTGCCTCTACTGCCATGTTAGGTAAGCACTTTATACAAAAACTTAAGCTCATGTGTTGTGGACCAACAATTATTTTATATCATAACATCCGAGAATCATCTAAGCCTTCCATCAAAATGAATAAGCAATAGAGAAGATTCGAAGTTGAAGAAAACTGCATAAGAGAACTGACGAAGTTTACTGACTGAATGTCTAACCTGAAATCAACCCTGAATGGCTTTGTGGAAAATTAAGGCGACTATGAGCAATTAAGCGTTGGGGTCGTGTCTTGCATCTGGTTGTCATCAGTTGGAGCATGGAAGTTCTTTTATTTGGTAAGGGTAGAGTTAAGATTTCCTTGTAACACTATATACCTCTCACATGTGAGATAACAGATAGGGCTTTAGAAAAGCTGAGAGATATTGAGGTGGAGATATTGTTGGCTCTCTTCTAACTCTGTATATTTTATCTTTCATAGTCAGTTTTATATTTATGTCTTGTGGATGTAGACTGAGGTTGGGCAACCAAACCACGTAAACATCATGTGTTCTTTTGGTGATTTGTTCTATATTGTGTGCTCGAGGTGACCAATCTCACGATATGTTGAGATCATCACTGGGGATCTCAATCCCTAACATGAAGCGCACAACCATGAAACCTTAGTGGTTGGCGGGTAGGTAAACCTTTATTTATTTACCCAATGCAAGCTCGAATCAACATCTAATTTCCCCAATATTCATAAATGTATCTAATGCAAGATGATAAATTTGTACTTAATCAGATTTGTCTCTTAAGGCACAAGATAAGCCAAAGACCAAACAAAATCACATAAAGAGTCTTCCTCATTTTACTTGCTTAACTGATGCATATATTTTCAGAGTACTGAATCAATAATGTAGGAAGGTCCTCCTAACCTTCACAATGGCCAACAACATTGTCAAGCAGCTGTAGGATACATGGGTTATAGCCATAACAAAGATAAACCGGTGGAGTTGTTCCAGGCCCTCGTATGAAACAAATGGCTCATGACCCTGCACGAGTGAAAAATATTGTTACATTGGGATCAAATCAAGATACCTAAACTTTCAACCAACCCATATCCACCTTGGTCTGGTCATCTAACTTGAGGTATATGTTCCTATCGATTGTGTGAATTGGAGAAGAAAGATTACAGCACAAAAGGATATGAACATATTGAACTAAACAATTTTAACTGCAGTAGGTAATATTTTGAATTATTTTTATAGATCCACTACATACCTCTGCGCATGTCTTCTGATCTAATTCGCTCAATATCCTTTTAAAAGAGTGGTGAAGAGCATGTCCTATCAATTGGTTAGTCCCTTGGGGCGAGACATTCTCAACATCTTTTGAGTCCTCGACCTCAGATTTGGAACAAGGGGAAAAATTACTATTGTAGAATTTAGAATCTATACAAATATTTGAAATAGTTCTCGAGCTAGCCGTTAGGAGCAGCGATATAAAACCCAACAGCATCAGTTCTGCAGCACAAAAAGTCAAATAACGAATCAACCAGGAACCGAAAAAAAAGGAGGTCAAGGATTAATCTTTGATAGTAAATAAGAGGTGAATATATGTTTTAAGTTTTTCTCATGATGAGTAAATGAAATAGTACCATTTGTCAGAAAAAGAAATGAAAATTTACAAAAAATTATGACAAAAAACACTTTGTACCTTCTTTCATCTTCTCCAAGGCTTCAAATAATGGATTCCTATGAGTCTTCTTCAACCACTAGAAAATGGAAGTATAATAAGTACCACTAAATACTTAAATTAAGGCTACAGTAATATCAACCTGATATTTTTCATGATTTATAGAAGGCCGATCAGGGCATATTAGTATCAAGTGACTAGTACTAAACATAGAGCACTAAGAAGATGATGGATGCCGGCCTTTGATGAGGTAATCTTTTAATTTATTTATAAGATGTAGCAAAACAACTATAAGTATCAATAATATATGAATTTTTATATCAGAAACTGGTATCCAGTCAATTTAACTTCAACTTTATGGTCACTGGTATTCTGGAGAAGAAAAATTCAAGTGAAAGTAAAATTGACAACTGACAAGTACCCATGAATCTCAACTATGTAGTCTGCAATAAAACTCTAGTCAACAAAAATGGTATTGTGTAAAAGGAGGTACATTCCATAGTAAAAAAGACATCAATTAGTGGCATATTTCTTTTCTAGAACATCTTCTTTGCCACCATACATATTATATAAACAAACATCTAGAAGGGGCATGACCTTTAGTTTTCTGATGGGACAGCCTCTGATCAAACAACCATAGAAGGAAAGCCCGACAGCAAGACTAGTTGTTCTGCCAATGATCATTCAGTTTCTATGTTCCGCAGCAACTTTCTTTATGTATATGATTTTATTTTAGCTCATGATAATAGAGTGATGATGAAAGATAAATAGACTTTTAAAGATTTTCAAAACATGAAGCACATTTGAGCGGAGCGTTCTTAAGCTCAATAGACTTGTCAAATCTACATGTCTTATTAGTTTTGTCATATAGGGAATCTTTCTATGTCCTTTTAGGAATGCTAGTCCCGTATGAAAAAACAAACAAGAAGGAAAGTGGTACATAAGTATTCTAGTGATATTATTGATGAGGACATCACCATTTACTAGTTGTTTTTTATGCCTTAGTTTATTTTTGAGTTAGTTGTCTTCTTTTATGTGGGTGGTTAGTACCACATCAGTTATCTTCTAGAAGTGCTCTTTTGTAAAGTTTATAAATAGATCCCAGACTTCTATTATAAGTAGACAATGATGAATTAAAAATTTTCAGTTAAAATTTCATCAGCCTCAATTCTTGAGATTGGGGTGTGAGCCCGTGATGCAAAGGGTGCGAGCTCAAAATCTATTCGATTCTTATCTCTATTTCTTAAACCTTAATTTCTCTTTTATATTTCTTGTCAAAACGCTAGTTCCTAATTTCTTTGATTTGAAGATGATTGCGATCCGCCTGTATTACATCAATTTGGTATCAGAGCCTTCATCCTAATCCCCTTCAATTTTTTCTTCCCCTCTCCTAAAACACTAGCATCTCCCTCAAACCCTAGATCTAGATCAAACCCTAGATCTTTTAAAAAAAATCCAAAGAAAACATTGTTCTCGATTTCTACCACAAATTCTTGCAGAAGTAAAAAATTACAAAAAAGTATTGTCCACAGTTCGACTAAATCAATCGAAATAAAAAGATTACATCAGTTCTTCAGTTCTTCCTCTCACAAAATCATCAAAAAAAAAAAAAATCATTGCTGCTATTCCTGTTCATCATCTCCTCCCCAAGCCCTCCTCTTCTGCCGCCGCCGTCGCAGCCTTCACTGCAAGAGCTTTCTCCCTCTTCCTCTCGCCCCCCCAATCATCATCATCCTCCGTTAGACTCGCTTCTGATCAACCTTCACATCATCACCATCATCTTCACCATCATTATCATCATCTCCATCATTTTCACCTTCAAAACACCAACCACCGTCAACAGCACACCCCCTCGGTCACGCCACCTCGTGCCGACACCACCACTATCTAGAACTCCCCGCCGCGACCTCCACCTCCTGCCACTGCCCTCTGCCGACAAAGCCGACCTTATCCCACTCCGTCTTCAGCCACGACGATGCCCTACCAGATCGCCATCAAGAACCATTGTCTGCAACCGCTCAGATCCCGCCAATCTCAAGGGGAGTTCACCGCGACTGGCCTCCTGCTCCGCCTCCCCGCATGCACCTCTCTCCATGCCCCCGCCACCAGCGTCAGCCACCACCCCGTCCTTGAAGATCATCTCTGCCGCCCAATTCCTCATCGTCACCGCCACTTCGTGCTCCGCCGCCAGCTCAAAAAGGGCCTGAACTTTAGGTCTCGAGCAAGGAGAGAGAGGAGAGCAATGTGTGGATTTATATTGGATTCATGCGGATTTGTTTAAAGCCCGACCTGATACAATAACGCGTTAATCAATCGGGTTTGAACGCATTAATCAATCGGGTTTGAACTCGGGTCGGATCCACCAACCCGACCCAAACCCGGTCCGTTTACAACTGAGCTAGACTGGGATTGACTCGCACGAGTTGAGCAACTGAGTTGACTCAGCCCAGGTTAACTCACTGAGCCAACTCAGTCTAGCAGTAGTAGTGCGGCGACATTTCAGGCTCATTTGGAGTCCGATTCGAATTTCATATGAAGCATTGGTTAATGACTGAGTCCCGAAATCACTGGAAAGAGTTCACAGGAGTTGAATAGCTGATCCGACCACCACAAAGTCTGTTTTTGGTGTCAGGACTATTCGTACAACAGAAGAGTAGTATTTCGGGCCCTCATGTCCAGCCCGATTTGAGCCCAATTCGAAGCAGTTTTTTTCATCTCATACTATTGTCAATTCAGGACCTTTTAGCTCTTCGGTGTGAGTACTTTTCCGAGAATTTTTAGAGGAATTTTGCATTTAGGCGTGAACGTCTCACCCCTCAAGTGATATCCTAACTTGATTTGAATTTTAAACTATTAAATTACTTATAATTACTATTTGGATTGCGATAATCTGTGGGTTAAATTGCTATTTGCTTCTATTTAGTGGTTGCATCAGTGTTTGTCACTTTTCATCATTTAGGAGTGTATTTTTTTGTATTTAGAACTTGAACTTTAAAATATTTTTAGTCTCACTTAGTGCACGCATTTAATTTACTTGAGTCTAGGATTGTTCACTGCATCTTCTTGTTTTCTTGATTTTGTAATTGTAGCCGCATGACTAGTTAATGTTATAAGAATGTAACACCTCTTAGACCAGTTACACAACCTTTGTTAGGGTCTCTGTTCAAGATTACATAAGCATATTTGAAGACTTAACCCGTCGTAGTGATATGAGAGAGCACCATTCTGAGACTATAACTAGGTTTATTTGAATATTAAGGTCCAAAATAAGGCGTGCTTGATCACTGGCTCTTATGATTTAGACATCGTTGAAGAGGCCTTTGATGTTACTTTAAAAGTAGACTTGACTTTCAAATTCTTAATCAATGTTAAAGCCTGGTGTTTTAACTGTAACGGATATGGACATTATGATTATCAGTGCCCTTCGGAGAGTCAACATGTAAGAATAGTAATGATGTTGATGACTCGAAAGTTATTGAGGATGTCCACATTCTTTCTAAGTCTGTTAGTATAATTGAAGACATATCAGTTAGTTCCAACAAACCGATTATTGAGGAGTCATGCTTCTTATGAGGATACTAGTGAAGTAGTAGATGCGATAGTCGAGTCTGGTACACCCTTATATGTTGACGCCTATGCTCATGATATTAGTGAGTTTGCGCCTGAATTAGCGGAGTCTAGTATCTCTAGTCAGATCTCTAGGTATTCATTTGCTACACTTTTGACAGAGGATAATATTGAGCACGAGACAATTGATTCTAGTGTCGTTATATCTAATGGACTATCTGAGTCCCCTCGTCCTGAGTACAGTTTTATGATCATTCCAATCGATTCATTTCTAGTGAGTCATCTGAGTTTCTTACCATGATTCAGCAGATGGTTTATAATGCTTCTTTTTTTGGTTGTTTGGAGTTTGTATCTAAGTCCAACATACCTCTATCTGTGGGGTTATCGGGGTTAGATGTGTTCCCTCCTAGCATCCCAGATATATCCTTTTCCCATCTTTAGGAATTTTATCTAGAGTGCCTATTGCATTGCACTTTCCTATTGTACATATTGATAATATCACTGGGCTGATAGCAATTTTTAATGACACCTACAATTTTGTGTATATCCATATAGTATTTGGCAGGAATTTGCAGTTGATAATAAAGTGATGGTTACGAGTCATCCTGAGGCTGTAAGGAAGTTGCACGTCTGGCATACAGATTTCGATAGGATTTTGAAAAAAAAAATCTTTCATTGCCTATGTCTACTATCGGTGCCTCGATCGAGCTACCATCTTTTACAGTCGATCTGTCACAGAGATTAACACCACCTCTACCACCTTGATCTCGATGTGATGCACTAGTGTTGATTCTTCGACCACCACCATGATCCGATTGAGATGCTTCATGAGGAGAGGCCTCACTCGACATGGTCGAGTTTCTCCCACTCGGGGAAATGATGAGGACATCACCAGTTGCTAGTTGTTTTTTATGCCTTAGTTTATTTTTGAGTTAGTTGTCTTCTTTTATGTGGGTGTTTAGTACCATATCTGTTATCTCCTAAAAGTGCTCTTTTGTAAAACCTATAAATAGGCCCGATTTCTATTATTAGTAGATAACGATGAATTAAAAATTTTCAGTTAAAATTTTATGAATCTCGAATTCTTGATATTAGGGTGTGAAGCCCGTGACGCAAGGGATGTGAAGCCCGTAGTGTAAGGGGTGCAAAGCCTAAAAATCTATTCAGTTCTTATCTCTATTTCTTAAACCCTAATTTTTCTTTTCTATTTTCATGTCAAAGCCCTAGTTCCCAATTTCTTTGATTTGAATGTGATTGTGATCCGCCCATATTACATCAATTATTGAATGTTGGGTTCATGAAATAAATAAAGCATGGGGGGTCGTAGTGATGCTCTACAGTGTCTGCCAAATGTCATCGCTGAAAATGTGGGCAACTACCGTTGTCCATTTGGATTTATCTGAGCTCATAACCTGAATTCTCTATAGAAAATCTCAAAACATGATGAACTGACATAGGGCACACCGTCAGAGACCGAATTATCAATTAACATTCTCCAACCTAACAATAGAAATGGGCAAATGATGATGAAACGTCAAGGTTTAACCGGGATTAATTGAAAGAAAGTCCCGGAGAGCTTTGAAATTTTTTCCTAGAACCACAATAGAAAACGCTTGCAGTACAGACAAAAAAAGCAGAAGGAAGAAGACTCTTGAAGTCTAAAGCAATTTTAATCCGCACGTTAATTAGTCCACTGAGAAAATAACGAACAAAAAAAGAAAAAAGTGTTATGGCAGGAAAGAAGAAGAGTGAGTTAAACATCCCAATTCTTTTCAAGAAGAATCCTATCTTACACCATTAACATACCTCATCCACAAAGTGCAATAAGGCTAAAGCTAACCTTAAATTTACATTTCAAGGGACATCGCTCGCAGTACAATGAATCATTCACGTTCATGCAACAGTTGAGTCAACATTCAACAATGACAAGCATTTAAGCATTCATACAAGAACTCTTGATCTAGTTTGGCAAATAAAGAGTGCAAAGCATATTAAAAGGAACTAAACCAAAATGAATTAACTTACAGAACTCAGCCGATGAATGGACCGCTCCACGAGCAGAGAAACGGCAACGAAGATCGTCAGCACAGTGGCCACTGACCATGTGGGTGTCAAGGCCAATGACCTCATTTCTTCTGGCTTCTCAGCCATTTTTTCAGATAATTTCTCCTTGCTTTCAAATCCTCTCAATCATTTACACTCAGAAAACAAACAAACTCAAGTCCCCCTTCTTCTTCTCCCTGCTCTCACCAAAATACAAGAGGGTCCTCAAGGACATTTCCCAATTCAAACAACTGTGGAAAGAATAACCCACGTTCCAAAATTGCAACTTTTTTCTATATTTCCCCTCGAAAGATAAGATATTTCAAGGAAAAGCTCCACCCTCATCACCAACTTCAAAAAAGAACATTGTTTGTGCTACTTCCACTCGTCTCTTGAGCAACTGTGCAGTAGAGAAGAACCCACATTCCAAAATTGTAATCTTCTTCTCTCTCTATCTCTCTCTTAAAACAATGGATTTTCTTCAGCTATATCAGTGGCTAACAAGAACCCAAATTCCAAAATCCCAACTTTCTTCTATTTTCCTCCTCAAAAAAAAAAAAAAAAAAATTGAAGAAAAAGGCTTCTCCTTATAGTGCCCAGATTCAATCACAAGTCCTCCAAGATCCCAGCACCCACAATGATTCCTTCAGCAAACAGCCAACTGAACACACTCTAAATGCCAAGTTTAAGATACCTAATGTTTCAAAAGGGAAACAAATGCCCTAAAACTTACTCACCTCTTTAAAATCCCAACAAACAGAACAACAAAAACAAAACAATTACAGAGCTCTTCAACCTTGAAAAGCCCAACCACAGATCTCAGAATGCACACTTAACCTCTCTCTGGCTCTTGAGGTTCCAAGCAAACCCCTTTCAACTTCAATATCTTCTTGTCTTTCTTTTACTAAGTTTATGAGTGAGAGAGAGAGAGAGAGAGAGAGAGTTTAAACTGGAAGTTGTGAAGTGTAGTTGGTTTCTTGGTCAACCTAGTTGGGTAGCATTCGGTTTCTCGGGGGAAAAGGACAAAAACAAAGATATATTTGCATAGAAGGAAATAAATCAAGGTCTAGTGTAAAGCAGCCACATGCTCATCTCTCCACTGTGATCCATGTGTGTGTGTGTGTGGGGGGGGGGGGGGGGGGGCGGGGGCGCGCGCAGGAGCGGGGGAGAGGGAGAGCAAAATGGCCGGCCGTTTCTGCAGTCTGGGTTCTAGTTGGGGCCAGCTCAACATGACTTTCTAGAATCAGGAGTGTCTTGGTAAGACAAAAATAATGTGGCCACATTGACCCATTTGATCACCCACTAATTTGGGTCCTCGGGGTCCCCGCTCCAGTGGGGCCACAGGCTCGTCGGTTCGGTTCGACTCGGCTCGGTTCAGTTTGACTCAGTACAGTTTAATTTAATTTGGCTTATGATTTCGTTAAAATTACTTCTTTTCTGTGGTCATTTTTATAAGTGAAAAAAATATGAATATTTCCTGTCTAATATTTGTCCATATATATATATATTCGAATGTAAATATGAGTTTTCTTCAGTGAATCTTATCCCTCTTTGTATGCATATACGTGATTAAAAATAAATGAGTATAATGATAAATGTTATATAGATCTCATTCCGAATCACCGCTAACATGGAACTTATCTAACTCATTACATACAATTAGTTTATAAAAAAAAGAATGTGTGATCGTCAGCTCATTATGCTTGCATGATATGTGTCACATATGTATACCTTATGTTTGTAACTTGTCTTGCTAGGCAATTTATGTTACATAACTATATTCAAGTGTTAGAATAAGAAGAATTAGAATAACTTGTTTTGATATTTTTTACCCCAAGGCAACTTGTTTGTATCATGGTACCCCTTAGCAATCTGGTACCATACATGGCACCCCTCTAGTAATTTCCCTCGCATTTAATCCACATTTGTATTTGATTTTGGTGGACATGAATATAAGTTTTTTTAAACCAAATATATCTATATTTAAATTTGTAATTTGTTACCATACATGATATAAATATAAATTTAACATTTCACACTAGTTTTTTTCATGTTTGGTTGGGAAAAAAAGTGACAATTTTGAATTAAGTACCAGGTTGCTTTAATTTCTGTTGGACTTAAAAATTTGAAAAGATTGATTTGAGAATTAAACAATTTAGGTTATTCTACTCTAAACGTCTACTGGGCAAACCATCCTCTCAAAATCAAGATGAAACTGTTCGGTCAAAATATTTCATGAAATACTATTTTTTAAAAAAAGAAAAGGAAAAATAAGAGCTTCACCATGTAAAGAGACCGGACCGGATTTGGCCCAATTTTTGGACCGGTCTTGAACCAGCCGCTTTAGTGATAAATTAATGAAATGGTGTTCGGTTGGGTGAACTCTTAAATGAGCGCAAAATGTGTTTATAAAAGAAGTAAAAATTAAAATACGTCCATTTCTGACGTCAGCCAACTAATCATCCTCCACGTGGGAGAGATCCAACGGAGATTAAAGAGCTGAGTTTGTGGATGCATTCCCATATTAATTAACTTGATTCTAGCTAATTAATTATTTTCTAATAATCACTTCCATCAAGAAAAGAAAAATGCGCCAAATGTAGGGTCTAATGTTGACCAAGGGTGTAAGATCTATTAGCATATATTATTGACACATCCCACTGTTTTGAATGAATAAGGCAAATAATGCTCATCTTAAACTTTCTAATTAGAAGAGCTTAATTATCATCGTGCTAATTAGAGGTGTGATTCAAGCTAGATTATGACCTCTTGTGTCGCGGTACAAATATCTTTTGCCAATGCTAACTCTTCTCAAGTTCTTTTTTTTTCCACTAGCCAAAAAAAAAAAAAAAAAAAAACAAAGGCTTTATTGTAAATATTTCCGTTTAAAATGTAGGTGAGCATTAAAAAGAAAAGTTGTATGACAAGTGAAAAAGCTGCGTAAACCAATTGAAGACACTTTTAATTACATTTAGTTTGTTCAAACATGAGTAAACTAGTTTACTTGAACGTGAGTATATTAAATACACCTCTATTACACTCACAACTAGCATACTTTAACACGTAGTTTGCAAGAGCATAGGCTGAGTTCGGGTTAAACCACACACAGTACTCGCTCCCTCCAGATGAGTAAACGGATAAGGTCGGCGAAATACAAACTTGTTATCTTATTAATGACAGATAGTTGGTAAGTGGGTCAATATTTTTCGCTTCTTTTTTTCACTCTTAAGTTTTGATTGCATGACGATCTGGATTTGGATGTGAAAGTGCGACGCTGATCGATATGGATTAGACATCAAGAAAATAAAGCGTTCAAAGTGTCACTGTAGTATAGTGACAAATTTTTTTTTACAATGATCAAGAGGTATGTGAATCAATTTCTTTTTGATTACGATCGGTATTATAATATAAAGAAGATAAAGTGTCAAGTCTAAATAAAAGTGTGAAAGTATTAAAAACACTAGATTTGACAGATAACTAAACTCTGGTTGATCAACAGCAAAAGATCTGGAGCATCAAATTAAACAAGAGGAAAAAATTGGAAGGTTTTTTTTTTTGTGTGTGTGTATGTGTGTGTTAATTACAGCTTACAAGTCAGTATGGGCCCCACATTATGGGAAAACAGCTGGAGAAATCGCGGACTGAAGAGAATGTTGGTCCCTTTCTTTCGATCACCCACCAAATTTCGGCGGTGGGACCTCCTGCGTCTTCTCCATGCAAAGAACGCCCTCCTCAATCAAGCTCATGCGACGTTTTCTTTGAATCTCTCTCCCAAAAGGTTGTCTCTAACTGATGGGTTAAATGCACCAATCATGGGTTCCACCCGTTCAAAACTGGGGGGACCACTGACAGAAAGGCCAGGACTGTGCCCCCCACGTCCACATAATCACAGATGGGGTCCACACGGAGATATTGGTGCGCGTGGGGTGACGTTTAATTTCCTCTCTAATCCAAACAACTAATGATGTGCATGGCTCCATTAAGTATCCAAACTCAACTAATAAATCAATAAAATTTGATGCTTAACTATTAGTAGGCATCTAGATAGTTATGTCATTGTGAGTCGGTTTGGTTAAGGGTGGAAGTGAGGAAGTGAAGAAGTGAGGAAGTGTCAATAGTTCCTTTTAGAGCTTGAGAATTGGTTAGTAAGTTTTCTGGTATTTGAATATTGTTGGGAAGTGTAATTTGAAAAATGTTATGTTTTTTCTGCTGTTTGGGTGGTAATGTGAAAGTGAAAGTGGAAAAGTTGACCACAAAGTTGAGCGCAAAATAATATTAAAATAAAAATTAATTAAGAAAAATAAAAAATGGAATGTAATTAGAATGCAAGTAAGATTTATATGATTAAAAAATTAACTGTTTTGTACTACAACTTATTACAAATGAGATTTATATGACCACAAAATTAACTATAGCACTCTGGAAGTGAGGAAAAGGTTGTGTAAAAGAGAAAAGAGAAAAGGAAAAGGGGTTTTTTTTATTTTTCTTTTCCGGTTTGGATAGATAGGGAAGTGAGCAATTATATTTCCCATTTCCTTACTTTCGCTCACTTCCTTGCAACCAAACACGCCCCATGTATAGAGGGGTACATACATGCATCACTTTTAGAAAAAGTGTTTTCATTTACGACGCCAACCGTCAAAGAATTCAAAACATTCTGGACTAACATAGATCACAATCAGTCTCTACAAACTGCAATACATACATCTTCGTAGTTTGCAAACACTTCATAGCCAGTCACGCTTGAGAAAAGATCGGTTTGTGGCCTATATATATGCCTACGACAACTTGTTGAAGGTCGTTCTTTGCAAATATGCTCATCATAAAGGGTCCTATATGCAATTTGACAGTGATCTTATCATGCTGCATGGGCTGTCCTCAAATTAGCGTCAAAGGGATTGATTATGAGTTATATCTAGTGCGATTAATTGCTGGAGTTAAGAGGGTTTGACAAAAATGTTAATTACCTAATATTTCGTCTGTTTGATTCCAAATCTTTACCTGTCTCAAACATGCCATGTTCCTAATTAACATCTGATGAGTTGAGACTATGATCAAGTGCAAAATGCATAGGAGTTGGCTAACTGTTCCATCACAATCATCACCATAGGAGTTAGCTAACTCCCACGTTACCACTAGCCCTTTATCAATGTGAACTCTTTCTTGGGAAAATTCCACTTTTGCACCAATATTTTCATTAATTGGCTTACCTCAAGTTTTTTTTTTAGTTATTGATGTGTACAGAACCTTCACCTCAGGGCCTGAAATTTGTAGAATTGACGAGTACCCAATAACATGATGAATAATAGAAAGGAAGAATAACTATAATCAGCCTATTATTCTCGAGAAAATTGATGATTCATAGCTAGTAAAAATTCCGTTTAAAGAATTCGGAACACAACAAAGAGACCGACAAACGTACATCAATGGTGGGGAAAGGAAACAGAAGTGACAAGAATAAATAAGATGAATTTCTTTATTACATGCTTGACAAAATTTGAACAAATATCATTTACATATTGATTTTACAGTATAACTCCTAACCTTAAACAGTTCTTCAATGCTTCGAAAATTATAACCCAATACCAAAGCTATTCTCATCATAAGCCAATCCATCAGAGCTCGACAAAAAAAAAACCTTCCCGTGATTTGAGAAAGCCTGGAATCAAGAGAACATGGAAGTATCATACAACTGTGCATCCATGGTTCATGGGTCTTTCTTAAAATTTGGCAACAAAGGGATGATTCCTAAGTATATCGAGAGCTCACTCCATCACAGCACCGGTGCCTGTCCCATGAATAGCAAAAATAACCCCAGTCCTGCGAAGGGCATGGGAAGCTTCCTCAACTCGTAATCCTCGAAAATCAACTGTGTTCTTCGAAGTTCTTGAAGCTCGCCCAAAAGAAGTCTCTGCAACTTGGTTCTGCTTTGTGGTAGGTCTCGTTTGGAATCTCCCTTGTCCCTGCAGTATGACACATCATCCAAAGATTCACTAGCATGACCAAATGAAATTTTGAATTCGAAAGGAATGATAGAATCTAGCAAAGAAATAAAGTCTGAATACAAGTACAACTTTCTAGATAACTACTGAATGATGCCACCATAGAAGGAAATTTGCATGGTGGGGGTGTCAAGAGTGCATTGCTTGGCGATGCATTGTGAAAATAGGAGACAAAACAAACACTGAATTCTTTGTATTTGGGTGGGCATGTTCTCCATTAAGAGCGCACGCGCCTAGCTCATGAAGCCCTTGCTTATTTAATGCCATAATCAATTTATGTTGAGGGGCATTGCCTAGAGGAAATGTTCTGCCTAGTTACTCTACAGTCACATGGCATGAGCTTATCCTTCACAACAATAACAAACTGCCAACTCACAAACTTTTTCATCTGGATAAAGTCTTGGATTGTTGGTGTCATGAGAAATAATCAAACACAAATCATACAGAAGCATTTCTTCAGGTGGAAACGCGGGGGTCAAACACAAATCATACAGAAGCATTTCTTCAGGAGGGAGGGAGGTTCAAAGTAGA
Source organism: Agave tequilana (assembly GCA_038442645.1). Taxonomy (NCBI): domain Eukaryota; kingdom Viridiplantae; phylum Streptophyta; class Magnoliopsida; order Asparagales; family Asparagaceae; genus Agave; species Agave tequilana. The sequence continues at coordinate 36,305 of JAVJIF010016425.1, forward strand.
AGAGGCTTGTTGCAGACTAAGATCGCAGATTGAAGGGAAAAATTGAAACAACAGAATCTGGGAATGCAAGGAACAATTTAGTTTTGTGCCAACTGGAGAAATGTGGTTCATAACCAGAATAACATTTCCAACTCGTCCTGTCCTATAAATGTTCTGTCATACGGACATGCAATTGCGTCATGGGGGCTAATGAGTACATGTGCACATATCAACCTTTGTACAATGACATGCACGGTTCCAAAGAGTAACTTTTTGGGCAGTGCGACAGGTTTTCATGGCCAAAGAGATATGGATGCCATACCGGATGCACCCATCCTCTCCAAAAACAAAACAAAATAAAATAAATGGATGCACTCATCGAACCCAAGGTGGTCAGATCATTACAAATTATGTAGGCAGTGGAATTTTATGCATAATTCATGAAGGTACGTAGGGTAAGAGGCTAAGTACAACCTAACAACTTCTAGTAAGCATATGAAACTTCTTCTCAAGAATGCTGTTAAAAAACAGTGCACTTGCTCTTAAAGAAGATGGCCTATTTATAAAGAGGAGACCACAATAAAGCACGCAATTTAATATTTAAAGCCAATGCCAGTCTTTGACTAGCTGAATAATGAAGATAAAATTGTTCAGAACCATTCGAAAGACAAGAAAATAATGGACTTTGTAACAGAAAAACTTAACTCAACCCTCTTATGAATGGAACTTCCACTGAGATTATAACTATAACCTCTATCCATCATCCATGCATGGCTCAATGGCAATCGCCATGTCAGGGAGAACAGAAGATGGGCCCGATAATCCCAAATACTATTAATGACCACTATACCTATGACATTGAGTCCAAAGGCAGAAACTGACATATTGGTCAGCATTGCAGTCCCATACTGTTGCCAAGAACAATATTAGCATACTGATATAGCATCGAAGTCTTGAACAGCCATAAAACATACTGGTAATCCTGCAAACTTTGTAATAGAGAAGTTGAATTTTAAGAGAATACAACAACTATAACATTATCCCAAATTTTTTGGGTTGGTCTACATAAATCCTCTTTCCCCATTCAGCTCTATCAAGGGCCGTCTCCTCTATTACAACAACAACAAAGTCTTCGTTCCAAATTTTGATGACATGTATACTTGCTTGGTTAAAGGTCATCACCTTAGTTAAATCGACCACTATCATATTCTTCTTAATTACCTCTATTCAAGTTTGTTTAGACCTTCTTCTAGTCCTCAGTGCACCATTAATTTAATCCCGTCACTTTTCTTTCAACTCATTTGTTAAATTAACTAAAAGTTTCAGTGAATATTGCTATAAAAAAAGACATGTGTACCTATTCAGTATCATGCGCAGTTAAACTATTATATTTATAGATATAAGCAGTTAAACTAGTACATAAAACAGTTTGACACAAACAGATACAGATACCAGGTTCAAATTGTCTTGATTTAGAAGATGGCAGTGAGAAAACATCAATGCGATGGGAACTTTGAGATTGTAAAACAACAAACTTTACATCTTATTTCTCTTTATCATAAGAATATTATAGATTATTCAAAGGAACAGATAAAAAGCAATTGCAAATAATTTTCTTACTCACCTGCCGTTATTAAGTTTGAAGAAGAACCATTTGGTGTATGCTTCATGTTACTATGCAACGGTCTTATGTCACTACTTTTGCCACATACTGGGCTATCTCTCTCTTCATAGCATTCCATCAAAACTTCCGCTTCAAGTTTTGATACATTTTAGTTCCTCCTGGGTGTATAGAATAAGCCGAACTGCGTGCCTTTACCAAAACTTTCTGCCAAACTTTCCCTTGTGGTACATAGATTTTGTTATCAAAATAAAGTACATAATCCGAATGAATACAGATATCTGTCCTTAATCCAGCTTCTACTTGAGCTCTAAATTTCTATAATCTGAGGTCTTCGTTTTGAGCTTCCTTAATTTCATTTATCAGGGTTGGTTGAATCTGGAGGGTCATTAACTGACCTGACTCATCAGTTCCTTGTACTAGCATTAAGTCTAATTTTATGATTTTTCGAAGCAATTCTTTCTGTTGAGTAAGTTGTAAAAGTACTTTGTTCTGTGGTCTTCTGCTTAATGCATATGGTACTGTAAGTCTGTCTCACTCGTACCTTTATTTTTCCATATTGAACAATAGCGGTCCTATCTTCAGCAGCCACTTCAACAACAGTAGCTAGCTTAGCTCCTAAGCCTTTAACATAAACTCTCTCTCCAACTTCTGGTGTATATGACTTGTGGTTGTCTGCTTCTTCATATAACATATCCTCAGTCGGACTGTGAGCTGCAACAATGGAGAAAATTGCTGCTTCTGATCCTTTAATTATTGAATCAAAATTTCAGGATTTGCATTTTGGAGTTGAATATCAAAAGTTCTTAATTACAGTATCCATCTGAGATTTCGCAAATTTTAACTCTTGTTGTAACCCTTGAACTTCTTTAACCTTCAACGCATCCTCATGCTTGTCAAGGTCTGCGGCCTCAGAGTAGATCTATATAATCCAATAGGAAGAAGAAAATCAGTACGTTCATGAGATACGAAGATTTTGGCAAAACAAAACCTGCTTTATATTGTCAAGTTTTGTTTGTTAAACTAACATGTGAGCCCCCCAAAAAGTAAAAGATTGTATAAACAAGAAGTCACATGATATGGAGTTTGAATTATAGGAAATATAACAAGGGTATTGATAAACTATTTTACTGATTATATTTTAAAGATTTGAAAGAAACAACACTTCAGATTGGACCTCCAGCATGGAGCAAAGCAGGAGAATGTCAATCTTTTTCCTGCACAAGAAGTATGGCTCATAATATTATCAACAGACTGTCTTGCAAGGTATTAATAAAGATAACTGTGGGTGGAAAAGGAATACTCTGAATTGGCTATATGAAGCAAGGCAGACATATAAGCATCTACACAAAAAAGAGACAGATTTAGAACATAAACAAAGAGATCAAATTTTGTGAGAAGCTAACAAAGCAGCTCAAGTAATTAGGTAACCAGAGGCAGAAATACTAGTAAAACAGTTGACTTACTAACCAGAGGTACTGATTCAGAGCCAATTGCGAGAAATGATCAAGTTTGTATGCCTCCTTTGATCTAAAAGTATTTGAGATAGATTAGAATTAGATTTGTCTATCTAGTTAGAATTTGAATTATTTCGGAGTTTGATTAAGATAAAGATTATGAGAGATTGAGATTGCTTATATTGGATTTGACTCAAAATAAAATTTGAGTCCAAGCCAAATTGAATTCTTAGTTTTTATGTTTTCATTTTTTTTTAATGTGTTCCCTTTTAGATGAGTTCTAGGTTGAGTAGAAAACCCAAGTTCATTTGGGATCATGTGTCTTTGTTTGGTTACAAGTAGAAGTCTTTGGTATTGGTGACTGGTATAAATAATGAGGATTATTTCCAGTCATGTGGGCTACGCCCTCTGTTAAAAAAAAAAAAAAAATTCCAGTTATGCATGATTTAGGAGTCTTTGAAATATTTTGGTCTTGAAAGGTTCAATTTGTGACTTTATGTAAAATTTGGATTGTGAGTGGTTAAATAAACTAGTGAAAATCTTTTGCATATCCTTGTGTTCTATATTCTTCTTCAAATTTCTCTTTTTCGTAATAAGTTGGTATTGGAGCGAGTTTTTGACTGGGTGGCTACCTTGATGGAGAAAACAATTCGACCATGAAACGTGAGTTTGAAAAGTTTGATGGAAGTAATAATATTAGCTTATGGCAGGTACAAGTTTGGAATCTCTTGATCCAACAGGTTTGCATAAAGCTTTGTAGGGAAAATGGGCAAAAACATATTTAATGGAGGATGAGGATTATATAAAGTTTGATTTGAAGGCTGTGAGCACTACCCAATTATGTCGTGCAGATAAGGTTCTATACAATATTCTAGGATACGATTTAGCAATACAATTATGTAAAAGAAAGGAAAAACTTTAATGACATAAAACTGTGACAAATTGACTATTCCTGAACCAACAATTATATAAGTTGTCGATGAAAGAAGGAACATCAATCCATGATCATCTTAATTCTTTTAATGGAATAGTTTGTCAATTATTGAGTATTGTGATTAAAATGGAAGAAGAAGATAAGGCTGTGACAAATTGACTATTCCTGAACCAACAATTATATAAGTTGTCGATGAAAGAAGGAACATCAATCCATGATCATCTTAATTCTTTTAATGGAATAGTTTGTCAATTATTGAGTATTGTGATTAAAATGGAAGAAGAAGAAGATAAGGTTGTGACAAATTGACTATTTCTGAACCAACAATTATATAAGTTGTCGATGAAAGAAGGAACATCAATCTATGATCATCTTAATTCTTTTAATGGAATAGTTTGTCAATTATTGAGTATTGTGATTAAAATGGAAGAAGAAGAAGATAAGGTTGTGACAAATTGACTATTTCTGAACCAACAATTATATAAGTTGTCGATGAAAGAAGGAACATCAATCTATGATCATCTTAATTCTTTTAATGGAATAGTTTGTCAATTATTGAGTATTGTGATTAAAATGGAAGAAGAAGAAGATAAGGTTGTGACAAATTGACTATTTCTGAACCAACAATTATATAAGTTGTCGATGAAAGAAGGAACATCAATCTATGATCATCTTAATTCTTTTAATGGAATAGTTTGTCAATTATTGAGTATTGTGATTAAAATGGAAGAAGAAGATAAGGCGTTAATTTGTTGACTTATTTACTGTCCTCTTTCAAACATCTTTATGGAAGGGATTCTATAAATTAGAAGTGCCTTCTACACTCTTATCAAATGAGATGAGAAAGAAAAATACTAATGAAGGTTTTATATGGTGTGAATAAATCATATCATGAGGCAGTAGCAAGTGGGGTCAAAAAAGAGAAAGAAGGTCAAAATTCATGAAAATGGATTTTTCGAGCTATGAATATCAATTTTGTAAGGAAAACGGTCACACGATGAGATTTAGTAAGTTGTTTCAAGAGAAGTTGCATGATTAGAGAAGCTAAAGAAAAAACTAATTCAAGAGACAGGAATAGTAGTTGAAGACATTGATGAGGTGTTAACATCCATAGCTGAAAATACTAGTTTCTTATCAAGCTCATGGATTTTGGATTCAGGAGTTTCGTATCATGTGTGTCCTAACATTAATATATTTATTACATATAGACGAGTGTAGGGTCAAATTCTGACCCCATCTAAGATGACGACATGTATCCTATACCTTCCAACTCTTTGAGGTACATAAGAGTTTTCCGAAGTCCATGTTGTTCCTGACCTCCTCCAGATCCTCTGCGCTCCGAGGATTCCTTTGTTCTAAAGACTTCAACTCCGAGTCAAGTAGCTCTGGCAAGAGTTCAGCCTCAATCTCCACTGAGGATTATGCCACTTATTTTTCTTTATGTTCATAACGTGTAACGCCACTTAACATTAGACATTATGGATAGTGAAAGATTTTTCTGCATGTAATTCTAACAAGCCAGCATCACTGATCATTGTTGTTACGACAAAATGACATGTGCAAATCATGTAATTATGAAGATCTCGTCCGCACCAACAGCGCAGTCGTGTATAAGTGAGCCTCGTCTTCCAACAAATTGGACTTCGGACCTTCAATCATCCCCAACTCTGAGACACCCAACACATTCTTGTAATTCTCATAACCTGAGAATTATAGTGAAGATTCTCCTCTTCTCTGTGGTTTTTCTCAGTAAAGAATTTTCACGTAAAATCATGTCTTTCTTTTCTGTGTTGTGCTTTGTTCACGTGCAATACCACAACTATTTCTATCGTTTGTGGTGAGGATCGACCGTCCAATCACTTGTTGCAGAAAATCATCACCACAAACCGGTGCTTTTTTGAGTGTTGAATCCTTACACTCAGATTTCTCCGCTATCAAATCCTTCCTCAAAAATCCTCCAAAAAGCCATGATCTCAAAAAAGCAACCGATCACCGATAATAGAACCATCTTCAGAGGTAAATTCATTGCCACAGTTGGGGCATCAACTCCAAGCAGTCTCAATCTCAACCCTGGCATGAAAGAGCCTGCCTCTGCATTCTCCCAGGGGGTGGCAGGAGACGCCCACTGACCATCGACGTATGAGGGTCAACTTCCCCAAAATTTGTTGACATGAAGGAGGAGATGGCAAAGCAACAAGTTTTATTCGATCGTGAACCACAACGAGCAGTGCTCGATCGAGAGAACGCGGCCCGCGAGCTGGAGGAGTTGAAGCATCTAAATAACCAGCTCCTCGCCAAATCTCGACTCTCCAAAACACCCAGGAGTCACCTCCGCTGCCAGATAGGCCCACTAATACGGATACGTAAGACGACAAATACACCCAAAGTCAGAGGCGCCGTAGAATAGCTCCCTTGCTCTCTCGGAGCAATCCGACTGTCAGTCAGATACGTCTCATCTTCATACGAGTGATCGACATGATCATTCTCAGAGAAAGACTGAGGAGTTTGTCTACGTCCAAGATCTCAACAAGCTTACACAGAAGCGAGTCGAGGAGGCAGGGTGCCACATTATGACAGACTCAGAGTTGTCACCATCGTTGCTTCCAGCTCTCCCTTTTTCGAGAGCATATTGGGGTGTGATTTCCAAAGAAATTCACGGCTCTAGCCTTTGATTACTATTCTGATCTGAGCGATCCAATTCAGCACCTTCATCAGTATCAAGACAAGATGGTGATCTGTGCTCGGAACAGGCCCATCTTGTGCTAGATCTTCCCTTCCAGCTTGAAGGGAGTAGCCTCCAATTGGTTATACTCTCTTCCGCCACGGTCGATCCACAACTTCGAGGATCTCACCAAGTTGTTCCTCTCACAGTACACCTTTCACCAGGAGTTCAAGCAGAACAACTACCACCTCCTCTCCTTCAAGATGAGATCCTCCGATAGCCTCAGGGCGTATGTTGGCACCTTTCAGAGTCAACTAACAAAAGTACATAATTGCAACAAAGATATCTCCGCTCTCGCATTCATCAGCGGACTACGGGTCATCCACCTGTTGTACAAACATCTGGTAAAGTACAACATCACCTGTTGGAGCGAGGTCCTGTACTGAGCTCAAGCATACATCAGTTGAAGGAAGTGATGAAAAGCTCCCAATCTTTCAACCACAGCGACGACGGAAAAAAAAACTAAAGTCACATCATGGAGGCCCCTCTGTCGACAATCAGGGTCACAGATGTTGTGCTTTCAAGAAGCAGCCACTCCCGAACCCCCAACAGAGTCTACTCTGAGCTTACCGAGTGGATGACAAGTTCACCCACTGAAGCTCCCTATTTAGGACGTCTTCGAAACCATCAAGGGTCAACCTTGGGTGATGCGTCGTGAGCCAAAGCAACATGATCCTGCCCATTGCAAAGCAAAGTAATACTGCTCTTTCCATGATTGCAAGGGGCATCAGAATGCTCTCAAAGACCTTGTCTAGCAAGAGTATCTTCGGGAATACATTCTTACACCAATAGCTGGGTCCGAGAAGAAGGACGATAAAAAGCTCCCTCTCTGACTCGATTGCAACACATGGTCACTCATTACAGAGCTGTTGACTAAGTCCAACCCTACAAATAAGAGCAAGAAAGTTCTTCTAGCGGATAATACTCCCTGCATCTTATTCAATTCCATTTATTTTATTTAAGTCATTTAATAAAATTATATTTCAATTCTTATTACTTCCCTACATCCTTCACAGGATCCGTTGAACCTGCTCGTCGGCCCTCATTCGGCCAGCCTACGAGCTCTTCTTCCAGAGTCCAATAATTGCATGGCTGAGGAGGATTCCCCTACCCGGGATTGACAACATCAACCGTGCTCCCTTGAGCTCATCCCTAGTTAGACACAATCATCTGAAAGTCTCACTCCAATCAGACCACTGTCAGTCTAACTCCGTAACTGAGGGCTCCCCTAACTCAAGTCCTCATTTGTGTTTAGAGGAGGGAAGCCCACTCAAGAATGATAACACAAACATCCGCCTCCGCACTCCCTAATGCTCATCCCCGGTTGGGCAACTACAGCACGAAAGGTTCATCCCCAATTGAGCAACCGTCAGGCTTATCCCCGATTGGGTATCTGTCATACGGGAGGCTCATCCCCAATCAGACAACCATCATCCCTGAGGCTAATCGTCAGTTGGGCAACTACCGTCCCAAAGGTTCATCCCCAACTAGGCAACTACCAGGCTCATTCTCAATTGGGCAACTACCCCCTGAAAGGCTTATCTCCAATTGAGCAATTGTCAATCCAATTCCGTAACTGGGGGCTCCCTCACTCAGAATTCTCTGTTTGTGCGTTTCGATGAGGGAAGCCCCTAGTCAAAAATCATAACACAAACATCCACCTCCGGGTTTTAAAGGCTTGTCCATGGTTAGACAACTACAGTTCGGAGGGTTCATCCCCAACTGAGCAACTGCCAAGCTCATCCTCAATTAGGTAACTACCCCCATAAGGCTTACCCACAATTGAGCAATTGTCAATTCAGCTCCATAGTTGAGGGCTCCCCTCACTCGGAGTCCTCTATTTGTACGTTTCGAGAAGGGAAGCCCCCCACTCGAGAATTATAACACAAACATCTGCCTCTGGGCTCCCCTCGGCTCGCCCCCCCCAAGCTTGGCAGCCATCCAAATGGGCCAGCCCATCCCTGTAGCTGAGGCTTCCCTTTACTTAGAGTCAAAAGTCTGAGTCTTCAAAGATAGAGCCTCCATCCGAAGACAGTAATGCAGACACATCACCTTATTGCCATCTGGGAAGTCAAGCCTCCAAAGGGGCATGCTCACTTAACACAAAACAGACAAGGTAAGATCTAAACATGACTCAGTCATTTTCTTTACAAATACATGTCATTACATTTCATTAAATTTCATTATGTCAGTACATCGGACAAATGAAATACATGAAATCCGTTTACATCTTTGTGTTTACACTTTCAAAAAGAAATAGAGTTAATCCGGCTCCTAAACAAGCAATCCTACACCATCTGTCGCTAAGCCTTTGAAAGACGAAACCAACAACTCCCAGGAAGACCTCCGAAGCCACAACAACGCCCCAAGATTCAGACAGACTCCAATAAGACATACAAGCCAGTGATAATATCAGACCACGATCATGTGTTCCGAGGATGAGGCCGGAGCTCTAGAAGGAGTGATTCATAGGTAGGCCCCAATGAAAACACCCCTCACACTCCCTTCGTGTTTCTCGTCTCAAGAAAGAAATCCCTAGTCACGAGGCACCGACGCCCGAGCAGACTGAATCCTGCAAGACAGGACTGGACAGTTGTGGAATCGTACTAGCAACCCAGAGCTGCCCAGGACGAGTACCATTTCCAACTAGAGCCGGACCCCACCTGTCATCCTCCGTGGTGACACCCTGTCACGACACCTAATGCATCGTAATAGGTTCATCATGACAACTGTGCATCGTACCAACCAGACTCTCGCGCGATGAGAGCCCGACCACAATTTCTCCACCTTTGTCATTGTAACGCCCCGATCTGGCGGGTACGGAGACGTTACTGCGACGTATATACACAGGTCAGAAATACCCTCACGTATATACACTAAGCATCAGTACAGGTAAGAATCAGAGTACGGAAGCACGTGGTGCATTATACATTCTAACACATGAGTATAGTTACAAAGTTATCACAGGAAGTGATAAATATTACAATAATATTACATCACCAACAGGCGCAGATGCGAGAATACAAGGTGATATACATGTATGAATAGTATAAATGGAGGCTCAGAGTCACAACAGGAAAACTCTAGAGCCGAGCAGGGGACTTGAAAGGATGGGGCTCTGGACGGTCTGCTGGGGATCCATGCTACTGCTGCGCCACTCTGATCAGCAACTGGGAGAATCCACACGCCCCAAGCTCTGAAACCTGGACATAAGGATCCAGAGGAGTTAGAACTCCCCGTCGAGTGGTGATGCGAAAGCCAGATGGCGAGCATAGGTAAGCACACGTGTATCAATAAATCTGAATCATAAACATACATTGAAAATCGTGTCATGGGCACAAGCATGCAGGGGCAAGTAGATATACAGCATATGATATCAAGTAGGGAAGACTCATAGTATGATCAGATAAGAGCAGGAGACAGGTGGGAGAATACAAATAGAAGGCAGGATATGAACATGTATAATATAATAATTATAAAACAAGAAATCTGAAGTAAAATCCGATACAAGCAAACGGCAAGGCATACTACAGATTCATAGCTGGCATCTTTTATTATTATTATTACTACTCGTCTTACCCTGATGTCTAGATATGTGAACTAGCGTCCCTGCGCACATATATCCACATCTGAGTAAAGCAATGTTGTTATTGGAAACGAACGGGGGTATCAACGAACAATGTTTACAGTGGGTCCCGTACATGCCCGGGACCATGGTCCAGGACGTTTCATTGCTGGTGTATGGAATCGGCCGCAAGGCCTACAGGAGGGTCTTATAGAATGTCCTTTATCAAGATGGTACCAGGAAGGAGGGAGCCAGTACTCCCCTCGGTCGCCTGGAGGCCACAGGTCAGACCGAAAGTTTTAGTCAATGTTTAAAATAACAATAACGTAATGATAACTTTTTTCCTTTGTTATGTTAATATAGGTTATAACGTAACGCATAACGTAAGTTACGCGATTTAATATTTATTTAATAATATATATATATATTATATTTAAGAATTTATATAAATAAGAAAATAATTTTAAAAAATTTAAAATATATCAAAATAATATATCACAGATTTAGCAAGTATCACAATAATTCTTCACATTCACTAGTTATAATAAGTTCGGAAACATAACAAATTTCATAATAAGTTCGCAAACATAACAAACTATAACAAGCATGATAATTGAATTATAACAAGTATGATAACAAGCATGATAATTTTTAACAATTATCTTTTAATAATATTATCTCAGCCAATATTTTTAGCAATTATCTCTCTCCGCCCTCTCCGCCTAGATATTTAACTCTCTGTTCTCTCCCCCCCATCTATTTCTGCTCTCTCCCCCTCCGATCTCTCTCTGCTCTCTCCCTACTCTCTCCCCCTCCTGATCTCTAAAGATCTCTCTCCTCTCTCCTGGGAGAGAGCAGAGATAGATCAAGAGGGGGAGAGAGTAGAGAGAGAAGAGAGCTTACATGTGCTTGGAGACGACGCCAGCGAGAACCACGACGGAGAACCGCTTGGAGACGACGTCGGCGAGAACCATCAATGACGGAGAACCACCAGAGGTAGGTCTTATTCTTCTTTCTTTTTCTCGGCGCCGACGACGAGGTTGCAGAGATGGCGGCGAGGTTGCAGAGAAGATTTTTTTGACAATAGACCGAGTGAATTTGGGGGGTTTTATAAAAAGTTGACTTGCACCGTAACGTAAGTTAGGGTGCGTTACGTTAATAACGTAACGTAACGAACGTTACGGGCAAAATAACCATAGTTATGAAACATTGTGTTTTTTTGCCCTGTTACGTAACGATTAGTCAACGTTAGGTTATATAACGAGTTATAACGAGTTACATAACGGGTTTTTTAGAACACTGGTTTTAGTTGCACAACATACCTAGTACCACTGTAAACACGAACATATATTGATAGCCGCAAGTTTCCCCCGACCCGATGCAAGTTGTTCCTTTTTATGATTTATTATGTAGTTATCAATTTACGGGAATAGCGGGTGTAAAACATGATCAAGAGTTCAGGAGTACATGAGTACTATAGATTCAGGTCACTGTATATATATAATACAGGATAACAAGTATAATATTCCTGTAAATGTGATAATCACAGGTCAAGTATTAGTATGTTTAGAGGCAGGTGATAAGTCATATCATAGTAAGAAGTAAGTGTCAAGTAGTAGCATGTAGGGTGTCAGTTGGTAACATGACATGAGGTGATCTCAGGCAGGTGACGAGGGACAACAAAGTATATGTTAGCACATCAAGTGAAAGCATGTCAAGCGTTACAAGAAAATAGTATGATCTACAAGACTGGTATAAATACCAGAAAACCATGCAGTTTCAGGAAAAACAGTAAGAGCAAAATAGAAGAATCAATGAACTGGTAGACATGTAATTCAGTAGGCAAGCAAACACCATGCGGAGCTAAGTGGAGGCTGAGCGAAACTAATATACAATACTAAATGCTATCACGCTCGGGAAGTTACCGCTCGCAGCGTAGCTAGACACACGTATCGCAGTAAGCGTAGGAACGCCATACTACCGTTCACGGGAGAGCTATGCTCACGGGGTAACCATGCTAGAACGGGGCAAGCGGTAAAGTGTTGACGCTAGGTTCGCCTACCAGGCGTAGCATAGAGAAAGTCCAGAGGACTTTATAACCTCAGAGGTTGTATCCGGATGTTAGGCCCGAAGGTAAGGGTACCTGCAGAAAGTGTTATTCCAAACAGCACAAATTGTGAATAATACAAGTCGACCCGATGAAAGGGGAAAAGTCAAAAGGAAAGCGAGAACACTCGCCTAAACTTTCAGAAAACACGGTGAAATCTCCGATCTCCGAAATCCGAAAAACCAACGCGTCAACGCGTTAGAGAGAAAGTGATAGAGAGAGGAGGAAATTAAGAGAGAGAGAAACAGAAATGAGAGAGAGGAGAGAGAAAGTGAGAGCTAGAGACCATGGAGAGAGAGAGAGTACAGGGAGAGAGATTGTGTACAGAGGGACGCGAGTTTGAGAGTGAGACGCGGGGTCATAGACGCGGGGGTCGCGTCGCGTAGAAGCCCCAAACGCGAGGTTCGAGACCCGCGTTTAAGCTATAACACGAGAAGAACGCGGGCGCGGACGTGGGTTCCGCGTCGCGTTAACACGAGAAGAACACAGACGAGGGCATGAGCTCCGCGTTGCGTCGATACAAGAACGCGAAGGCCGCATTATACAAATGCCAGAACGCGAAGATTCGCATTAAGGAATTGCTTGGACGCGGAGGTGAGATCCGCGTCAGCAACTTAACAGAGAGAGACAGGGAGATAAGAAGGAGTGAGAGAGAGACTGTACAGGAGAGAGAAAGAGAGGGAGAGAAAATGAGACACGGGAAGAAAGGAGATAGAGGAGACGCAGGGAATTAGTGAAAGAAATCAAGGAAGAGAAAGGAAGAAAAGAAAGAAAGGAAAGAAAAGAAAGAAGAAGGGAAGAGGGGATGATGGCCGGCGATGGCCGGCGGTCACCGGTGGCGGCCGGAGTTGGCCGGAGAAGGCGGCCAAGGCTCCAAGCCCAAGCCAAAGAGGGTGCAAGTGTAGTTCACTTGGAAATTTAGAGTTTTAAAAATAGTGTTTCGGAGAACGAAGCTATACCCCGTTGGAAAGAGTACGCCGAGGAGGAGATGGCGTGATTGGTCGTCGCTAAGGTGGTGTAGGTGGTGGTGAAAATGGTGATGAAGTTATAGAGGTTAATGGGTTTCTTGGTAGAAAAGAGGAAGAAGAAGATGATGGAGATGGTGTTGTTGTTGTTGGAATGGTGGAGGAGATGGAGGAGAAAAGGGTGGAGGAGTTGGTAGTGGAAATGGAGGGGAGAGTGGGCGGCCATGGGAAGGCAAGGGGGCGGCTCATGGGTGCTGCCATCGTTCTCTGTTGGCTGTAAAAGGAGAAGGAAGAAAGGAAAAATGAAAGAGAGAGAAAAAGGGAAGGTGTGTATATATATATATATATATATATATATATATATATAAGGGATATGGAGATATAACCAGTTTGCCATTACCATTCCTATTAAATGAAACATGCGTTTCATTCAAAAAAAAAATGGGCTGCGTTTAGGCAAAATGAACTGGACGCAGAGATGGGGGCCGCGTCCAGGAGGAAAATGCAAAAGTCGCGTTAGACAGAAAAGACAAGAAAGCATGGTTAATAAGATTCAGAATTGATCTTGCAGGACAAGCATTAAATGCAGTATTGAGAGCATCTCTGCATTAAATGTTGAACCCAGGTTGGTGAAACTCGCGTCTAGAGAGGAGAGAGAAAAATAGAAAAAGAGAAAAATAAAATATCTGGATAAAATTCCGGTATCTGGGAAAACACCGAAAACTCCGAAAAAGTCCAAAAAATGAAGTAGTTTGGAAAGCTTCCCAAAATTTCTCAAAATAATAAATATTATTTAAAAATTTTTGTGAAATTGATTTTCATAAATTCAATTCCATTTTTAAAATAAAAATCCTGAAGTCAACAGTCAATACCGGTCTATACCGGGTCGGCCGGATTTTGATAAAATCTGAAAAATCTCAGAAAATGTCAGAAAGAAAAAAATATTATTCTAAGAAGTAATATGAAAGTGAAATTTAGAAATTTGATTCTAATTGTAAACTAAAATTTTGGGAATCAACCAGTGATACTGGCCGACACCAAATCCAGTGAGATTTGATAAATTCAGAAAATTCTCAGAAAAAGTATTTGGATAGAAAATTTATTTTAAAATTTACAGGAAAGCCGTTTTTAGAATTTTAACTCTGTTTGTAAATTAAAAATCCGAGATTCGAGCAGCGGTATCGGTCGACCCCAGTTTTGAAGATTTACAATTTAATTCAGGAAAATTCTAGAAAATAATGAAAAATCTAGAATATTGAAAAATATATTTGAAACTAAAATCAGTCAAATCAGAATAGCAGATAGGCCAAATCAAGTTATACTCTAGGATCGGGCTCCCGGTTCAGACTAGGGCTGACTCTGAGTTCACGAATTCGAATCCAAGGCAAAACGATTATATAAATATCTCATAATACGAAACAAATATAGGAAGTAAATCAAAAAAATACGATAAAAAAATATGAATACGCAACTAAGTACGTATTCCGGGAGCGGGGTTTTACAGTCATTTCCCTTTCCTTCCTCCATCTGATGAAGGAGAAAAAAGAAGACATGGCGATCCAGCAGAGTAAAGGAGATCAGTTTTGAAGCAGAGGTTTCTTTTGAGAAGATAACGGAAGTGATTTTCATCAAAGAGTTCCATTCTATTTATAGATGGATGAGAAGTCGAACCAACTCCAATTCAAATCTTCAATCCCCGAAAAGCCGGTCCACTTTTCGAGATTTTTGGTCAACTAGATTAGCAAAAGATCAACCATCGCCGCCAGAACACGAAACCCTACTCCCAGTTATTATGTCTCCTGAATTCGAAGAAACATAGGATCCGATCCCAAGAAATCTAGCCGATTGATGCGACAGCTGACAGCTGATTGTACAACCTACAATTAAATTCTGAAGATCAGCATTTATGATCCAGATTCTCGTTTTCTCCCAAACATCAAAGACATTTAAAGGTCGCCTACTAACTCCCGCTCTTCC
The DNA here is from genome assembly GCA_038442645.1 of Agave tequilana. Taxonomy (NCBI): domain Eukaryota; kingdom Viridiplantae; phylum Streptophyta; class Magnoliopsida; order Asparagales; family Asparagaceae; genus Agave; species Agave tequilana. Next base: position 51,632 of record JAVJIF010016425.1, read on the forward strand.
GACTTCCCATCCACAGGCTCTGACAAGCGAAAGAACTCTATAGTAGTCAAATTCTGACCCTATCCAAGATGACGACACATATCCTCACATTCCAACACTCTGAGGTTGATCAAAGTCCTCTGAAGTTCATGTTGTTCCCGACCTCCTCCAGATCCTCTTTGCTCTGAGAATTGCTTTGTTCTGAAGACTTTAACTCCGAGCCAAGCAGCTCCGGCAACAGTTCACCTTCGATCTCTGCCAACGGTTACGTCACCATATATTCCTCCACATTCATAACATGTGACGCTACTCAATGTTCAGTTATAGACAGTGAAAGATTTTCCTATATGAATTCTTAACAAGCCCGCACCACTTATAGCGGCCATTACAACAAGAAGACATGTGCAAATCATACAGTTATGAAGATATCACCCGCACCAATAGCTCAGTCGCGTATAAGTGAGCCTCGTCTTCCAATGAAGAGGACTTCTTGACCTTCAATCATCCCCCACTCCGAGACACCCAGCACATTCATGTAATTTTTGTAACATGAGAATTATAGCGAAACTTTTCCTTCTCCTTGTGATTTTCCCATTTAAGAATTTTCACGTAAATCTTTTCTCTCTTTCCTGTGTTGTGTTTTGTTCACGTGTGATACCCCAAACTACTATTTCTATCGCTTGTGGTGAGGATCGACCGTCTAATCACTTGTGATGGAAAATCACCACCACAGCGAGTTAAAGAAGATAAGATATTTGTAGAAAATGATAATTCTTGTAGGTTATTGGGGCTGGAATAATTAAAATTGAAGAGTCAAGTCTTACCTCCTGCAAAGTAAAAAAAAAAATTGTAAATATGTTTCGATATAAGAAATGAGATATATTGAGTTAAAGTTGAAGAGTCAAGTCTATTCCTCATGCAAAGTCATAAAAGTGTACATAGAGTAAAATTTTAACATACATATTATCCTCACATGTTATTGTATATATTATTAGATGTTTGGACTTGGGATACAAGAAAATGTCTATGGTGTTTGTATATATTTTTTGAGGGAATTCCGTTTCCCTTTGATAGAAATGAGGCATGAACATGTGCACTGTCTTATTATTTTATATATTATAGTGTCATGTGTGTCTTACTTTTTAAAGAATTGCCGTGGCCCGTGTCCATGCTCCTTACGATAGGATACTTCATACTGCAGAACGTGTGTGCGTGTGCGTGTTTGTGATTAATAAAAGTTATAACATATTTTATGAACTATCCTCAATCTATACTAAATTCAAACAGAACTTCAGCTGAAAAAAATTCAGGTTTAAATTTTTTTTAGAAATTAGATAAAATTACGATGGTCCATTCTGGACATATGGAGTGCATTCAACTGTCATCTCAGCTAGCAAGACTTATTTTCTGAAAATTTTCTGGAAATTAGATAAACTGAGTTCTAATTTACTAGTTCCAGTGAGTAAATATTTTTACTGGGCTGTGTTGCTAGTATTGAATTCATAATTCCGCAAGGATGACTTAATATTCTACCTACTTGGAAAGTTCAGTGAAAACAATGGCCTCACTTTCACCATTATCCTTCCCTCAACAGAGCACTGTGAAGGAACCTGCAAAGAAAAACATGGACAAAGGCGTATCGGCGGCATATGGAGTCAGTGTTATGACCTACTGGCAACTTGCTTCAGGTCTCAAGTTCAGCCCTACATCTTGTACTCCCTTACTATTCCCGAATGGACCATCGTAATGGCAAACATATTTGCTGTGATTCAGATATCAGGATTCTTTCAGGTCCAACTCTATAGGCATCCTCTACAAGTTTCCACATAGCCGTAAGTAATCACATAGGAAACATCTAATTGTGGTTATCTAGTGGTTTATGTGATGTTAGTGACTGTAGGTTTCCTTCTCTTTCAAGATTAGATTAATATTCAGTTCATTCCAATACTTTATGAATACCTCGAAAAGAAAGTACTGCCAAAAGGTGAAAACTACAGTACACATCTCAGGAGCTTTGCATAGAGACTTGCTTTTACCTCGATCTACATGATTCTTATGACGCTAATCGCGACAGCTATGCCCTTCTTTGGGAACTTTGTGTCCATGCACGGAGCTGTTGGTTTAACTCCATTGGATTTTGTGTTCCCTGCATTGGCCTTTCTTGGGAGGTTGCCCAAGAGGCTAGGTCTTCGCCTTACTGGTTAATTTCCTTAACCTTGCTATTGCTGTTTGTTTTTCTATACTTGCTATACTTGGGTTGTGTAGGTGCAGTTAGGCTCATCGTGATCGATATGAAGACCTGCAAGTTTTTCCATGATATGTGATATTACTGGGTGTAGTGTATAGTGTAGTGTAGAGAAAACATCTCAAGCTTACACACAACTTTGGATGTTACAATGTATATCTGATTGTTCATGCTCTCTCTTGCTAATGGGTTATGATTGGAAAGTCCAGGTTCTGTAACTAGCTGACAATTAGGTAACACAAAACACACACAGATTTTGGACACAAGGATAGCAAGTGATAAGTGATGAAGATTATGTTGGAGGAGAGATGATATTAAAGGAGATGCCATGCCAAGCAGCTGTAGAAGAGTGCCAAGTGCCGTCGAAGATCGCCAAGGAAGTCGACGATGAAAGGCAAAGGGACAGCAGCAGAAAATAGCAGAGATAGCAGAAGTCAGGAGGGTCGGTCGACCGACCCGGTCGACCGACGTGCACAACATGCACAGAGGTTGGAGCGGTCGACCGGCCCGGTCGACCGCAGTGCCCTGACTGACAGACCCCAAGTCTCGGGTTTTCTGGGTCGACCGACCCGGTCGACCGGAGAACCCTGACTGACAAACCCCAACTCTCGGGTTTCTTGGGTCGACCGGTATAAGGAAGTTGGTCGACCGGCCCGGTCGACCGACAGTCGGGTTCTGGGTTAAATCTGCTGATCGCTGTATGAGGTATTTAAGCCTATGTTGATCCTAGGGTTTTGTATCTCTGCGAAAAAGTATTAGCCCTAAGTTCTCTTGCATTCAAAGAGACTTAGAGCCATTGTAATCATCTTCCTAATAGAAATCTCTCCATTGATTGCCCCGAGGACATAGGCATTCAGGCCGAACCTCGTTAATCTCGTCTTTGTGATTTGTGTGTTCTTCGTGTGATTGTTTTGGGTTTGTTCTTGTGCTGGAGGTCTTGGGATTCTCTATTGTTTGGTTGTTGTGATTGGATTGCGCGCACAACAAGTGGTATCAGAGCTTCCGGGTTGCACTTGGGATTTCTGAGGATTCGAAGGGCTCGAGATCTGATTCGGTGGAGATCGTGTGTCGATCTCAGATCAGAGGTAACTGGGTTCGTAGAGATCGTGTGTCGATCTCAGAAGGACTCAAGGAGGGCTCGTTGAATCGGTGGTGAAGTAGATCCGGGGAGAAACTCGATCTAGGGTTTCAAGGGACAGGTAAAAATCCGATTTTTTATTTGTGTTGGGATCTATTTTCAAGTTGGTGGTTACTTCCACATAGATAGAGAATCAGGAAAATCTCAATGGCAGAAGAAACTGCATCTGTTAAGGCAATGAACAATCACCCAAGGATTGAAGTTGTTAAGTTTAATGGGACTAACAATTTCGGCATGTGGAGGTGTGAGGTTATGGTTGCGCTGAATGCATCAAACCTCGAAGACACTCTCCTATTGGAGAGGAAGAAGAACACTACCACTGATGAAGAGTGGGCGAAGATGAACAGATCGGCATGTGGCTTGATACGTTCATGCTTGTCACAAGACATAAAATACCTTGTGCAACATGAGACGTCAGCGAAGAAACTGTGGGAAACCCTTGAAAAGAAGTACCTGAAGAAGAGTGTAGAGTCCAGGTTGCAGCTTAAGAGTAAGCTGTATCAGTTCAGGATGCAGAAGGGGAGCACAGTCAATGAGCACATCAATCGATATACGAAGCTTCTTACAGATCTGCTGAATTTGGATGTCAAGCTAGAAGAGGAAGATAAGGCGGTCATCTTTCTGAATTCACTTCCTGCAGAGGAGTACGAGACATTCACACTGACCTTCATTAATGGAAGGCAGAGCTTGGATTATGATGAGGTGTCATCTTCATTGATGAGTTATGAAATAAGGAAGAATGAAAGACATCCTTCTCAGACAAGTTATCGGCAGAGGCATTGGAAGTAAGAGGTAGAGGTTCATCAAGGAAGGGAAAGGAGATTAGAGGAAGATCAAGGTCCAGGCCGGGCTTCAGGGATCTCAAGAGAAATCAGTGCGCATTCTGTAAAGAGATTGGGCACTGAAAAGTAGACTGTCCAAAGTTCAAGGGAAAGAAGAAAGAGTCAAAATCTGAAGCAAATCTCGCAAAAGTGGTAAAAACTGCAAGCAGCAAATCACAGGCAGATGGATCAGATTCGGATTCTTCAGTGTTCTCGTTTTCAGTTACCACTCCCGTCATAGGCTACTCGGGGAGAACGAGTGGATCTTGGACACAGGTGCAACATATCATGTATATCCTCATCGAGACTGGTTTACCAGTTTCGAGAAGTTGGAAGGGTGTTTCGGTCGTCATGGGCGATGATCATCCATGCATCATGGAGGGTGTTGGCACTATTCCAATCAGGATGTTTGATGGGATGGTGAGGGAGCTGAAAGAGGTGAGATATGTACCTCAGCTGAAGAGAACTTGATCTCTGTAGGAGCTTTGGAATCATTGGGTCTCGGAGTGTCTATTAAGGAAGGAGTTCTTAAAATGACAAAGGGCTCGATGGTGGTGTTGAAGGCTGATCGCCGGAACAACTTGTATTACTTGAAGGGTAGTACAGTGACAGGGCAGGTGGCAGCTTCTACCAGTCAGAAGGAAGATTCAACCCGGCTGTGGCACATGAGGCTGGGACATGCAGGGGAGAAATCAATGCAAACTCTTGTGAAGAAAGGGTTGCTGAAGGGTGCTGAGACCTGCAAGTTGGATCTATGTGAACATTGCATCATCGGTAAGAAGACCAAGGTGAAGTTTGGCACAGCTTCACACTGCACGGAGGGTATTCTTGACTATGTTCACACGGATGTATGGGGACCTACCAAGACTGCATCAATTGGAGGTAACCACTATTTTGTGTCGTTCATCGATGACTATTCTAGGCGCTGTTGGGTGTATACTATGCGACACAAAGATGAAGTCGTAGAGCTGTTTGTGAAGTGGAAGGCTAATCTGGAGAGAAGCACGGGAAGGAAGGTCAAGGTCCTCCGTTCTGACAATGGAGGAGAGTACAAATCGGATCCTTTCCTACAGCTATGCCTTGATGAGGGCATAGAGAGGCACTTCATAGTACGGGAGACTCCGCAACAAAATGAGGTGGCTGAAAGGATGAACCGGACTTTGCTAGAGAAGGTTCGGTGTATGTTATCCAATGCAGGACTGCAAAGAAGTTTTGGGCTGAAGCTTTGGGGTATGCATGCCATCGTGTGAACAGGTTGCCGTCGTCTGCAATAGGGAGAAAGACTCCTCTTGAAGCTTGGTCAGGAAGAACTGCTGAGGACTATGATATGCTAAGGGTTTTCAGATGTCCAGCCTACTACCATGTCAAAGAAGACAAGTTGGACCCAAGAGCAAAAAAAGGGGTGTTCGTTGGCTTCAAGCGAGGAACTAAGGGGTTCAAGATTTGGGACCAAAAGGACAACAAGTTCATAATCAGCAGGGATGTCACATTCGACGAGGCTTCTCTGATGAAGCCTATGGTCTCTAAGCAGGTGGAGACCAGCAAGACCAAGGAGTTATTGCAGCAGGTGGAGAGTGATGCAGATCCGTCATCTCTAGAGGATTCAGTATCAGTTCGGATCATTCCTGAGGTGACACAGGGTGGTGATCAAGTAGCTGAAGAAAATGCTGAAAATGTTGAAGAGGATCATGAGCAGGTCATGGGTACTGTTCCAGATTCTATTGCAGTTGGAAGACCACGGAGAAATACTAGGAGACCGGGTTGGCTCACCACTGATATGGTCGTCGCGTATGCACTTCCAGTTGTTGAAGAGGCTATTCCATCTACCTTCAGGGAAGCTGAGATCAGTTCGGAAGCAGAGATGTGAAAAGAAGCCATGAATGAAGAGATGCAATCTCTTTATAAGAACAACACATGGGAACTTACTAAGTTGCCCAAGGGGAAGAAGGCCATAGGGTGCAAGTGGGTATTTGCTAAAAAGTAAGGATCTCTTCAAGAAGATGCAGTGCGCTACAAGGCAAGACTGGTGGCTAAAGGCTACGCTCAGAGAGAAGGAATCGACTACAACGAGGTGTTCTCCCCGGTAGTTAAACACTCGTCTATTCGGATTCTATTGGCTTTGGTGGCGCGGAATGAGTTGGAACTTAACCAACTTGATGTGAAGACTGCCTTTCTCCACGGCGATCTTGAGGAGGAGATCTATATGACACAACCCACAGGTTACAAAGCTGCAGGGAAGGAAGAGTTAGTATGCAAGCTACAGAAATCGCTGTACGGTTTGAAGCAGTCTCCTAGACAGTGGTACAAGCGATTTGATAGCTTCATCAGGAAGAAGAAGTACACACGGAGCCATTTCGACCCATGCGTGTACTACAACAAGTTACCATCAGGTGAATATATCTATCTACTTCTTTATGTAGATGATATGTTGATTGCTTCTAGGTCAAGATCTGCAATTGATTCTCTGAAGAAGATGCTGTCGTCAGAGTTTGAGATGAAGGACCTGGGGGAAGTACGGAAAGTATTGGGCATGGAGATCACTAGAGACAGGAAAGCTGGCAGGATAAGTTTGACACAGAAGGGCTATTTGGAGAAGGTACTGCAGAAGTTTAATATCAGCAAGGATACCAAGTCTGTTAGTACACCTATGGCGCCGCATTTCAAATTGTCAGCGAAGATGTCTCCAAGGAGTGTTCAGGAGCGTGAGTATATGTCTCATGTTCCATATGCCAATGCTGTGGGTAGCTTAATGTATGCGATGGTGTGTACGTGGCCAGATATTTCACAAGCAGTCTCCATGGTGAGTCGATACATGCATGATCCTGGACAGGGTCATTGGGAAGCTGTGAGATGGATTCTGAGGTACATCAAGGGAACAGTTGATGTAGGCCTAGTATTCGAGAAGGACCACACCGGAAAGCAGGAGTGCATAGGGTATGTGGACTCAGACTATGCAGGTGATCTTGACAAGCGCCGGTCGACGACGGGATATGTCTTCACATTCTCACAGGCACCGGTGAGTTGGCGCTCCACACTTCAGTCTACCGTCGCGTTGTCGACCACAGAGGCTGAATATATGGCTATGACAGAAGCCATGAAGGAGGCAATCTGGCTTCAGGGGTTGCTTGATGATCTGGGCGTGGAACAGGATATATTGAAGATAAACTGTGACAGCATGAGTGTCATCTACTTGGCAAGGAACCAGGTCTATCATGCAAGGACGAAGCATATTGATGTCAGGTATCACTTTGTACGGGAGATTCTAGAGGAAGGTGACATTGACTTGTTGAAGATTCACACTTCGGAGAATCCGGCCGATATGCTAACAAAGGTGGTGTCGGGGGTGAAGTTTGCACACTGCAAAGACTTGCTCCATGTCCTTCAGGTGAAGTGAGCTTGCTGAAGCTCATTTGGATGAACTACGGACGGCTTGATCTCTTGTGCAGGGGTACGTAGGCAACCAAGTTGGTGCAGCCGCTATCGAGTCGGAATTCGGCTCAGATTTGAAAATCTTCACCGAGGTGGAGAATTGTTGGAGGAGAGATGATATTAAAGGAGATGCCATGCCAAGCAGCTGTAGAAGAGTGCCAAGTGCCGTCGAAGATCGCCAAGGAAGTCGACGATGAAAGGCAAAGGGACAGCAGCAGAAAATAGCAGAGATAGCAGAAGTCAGGAGGGTCGGTCGACCGACCCGGTCGACCGACGTGCACAACATGCACAGAGGTTGGAGCGGTCGACCGGCCCGGTCGACCGCAGTGCCCTGACTGACAGACCCCAAGTCTCGGGTTTTCTGGGTCGACCGACCCGATCGACCGGAGAACCCTGACTGACAAACCCCAACTCTCGGGTTTCTTGGGTCGACCGTCACGGTCGACCGGTATAAGGAAGTTGGTCGACCGGCCCGGTCGACCGACAGTCGGGTTCTGGGTTAAATCTGCTGATCGCTGTATGAGGTATTTAAGCCTATGTTGATCCTAGGGTTTTGTATCTCTGCGAAAAAGTATTAGCCCTAAGTTCTCTTGCATTCAAAGAGACTTAGAGCCATTGTAATCATCTTCCTAATAGAAATCTCTCCATTGATTGCCCCGAGGACGTAGGCATTCAGGCCGAACCTCGTTAAATCTCGTCTTTGTGATTTGTGTGTTCTTCGTGTGATTGTTTTGGGTTTGTTCTTGTGCTGGAGGTCTTGGGATTCTCTATTGTTTGGTTGTTGTGATTGGATTGCGCGCACAACAGATTAAAGCAAAAGAAGTTTTGTATTGAAATTGGTAATTTAGAGGGACCAGACAATTAGTACAGTACTTGAACATAGAATGGAAGTGGAGCTGGAACAAACCAGTATCCACAATCAGAAATAGAGGGATGATATCCTCTTACTGAAACAGGAACAGAAACAGGATAATAGCTATAGTAGAAATCTGGATCACTATCCTGCTGATCTTCATCCTCATCATCATAGGGCATCTCCTGATCCTCATCCTCATCATCATAGGGCAGAACTATAGTATAGTTCTCCGTCTTCGCTGTATAGCAATCCGGCATTCGTGTCCCCGTCATCATTGAAACCAGGAAATCTCCTCTTCATCTCCCAGAATACCATCGCCGTCAGAAGGCTGTCATGACCGCCCGATGTGAACTCCCATTTCAATCGATCCCAAGCATCCTGGACAGCCTCACCAGCCCCACATCAATGAAGCACCCGTTGCTGCCGCTGCAGGTGCTGGACATATGCTTCAAATCGTACACCGGTCCCAGTAGTTCCCAGACCAACCCAAGAAAAGCGTCCAGAGTGCTCGCCAGCGGCTCCCGGCACAGGAGCTTGACAATGTAGGCCACATCGTACAGACCGTGGAATGTCACCCACTTTGTCGACCTCCCTGGATGACATTGTATCAGAGTCTGAGGCAGCAGAGCCGAGAGACAGGCTACGCTCACACCATCTCTGTGTTTTTTGTCGAAATCCACACCGCTCCTCTTCAAGAACTCCACCGTTGTTTTGGAGCACGTTGGGATCGAAATCGCTCAAATTGAACTCGCTCAAATTGAACTGCCACGAGCGTGAGCTCCTCCCGTCAATGTCGGAAAGTGTGACTCCCAGCTGAACTAACTTGTGGCTGTCGACATTCAACTTGACTCTCGAATCCTGGGAACTCGATGTCGAGGAAGACATAGGGCAGGTCTTCCTCAAGCATGTTATGGCACCAAACCTCTCGTACTGTGGTGTTCATCTTCATAGTTCCTTCTCTCTCTCTCTTTAGTTCCTTCTCTTCTCTCTTTCTTTCCTTTCCTTTTACACTGTGTTTGGCTTTATACAAAGAGAGGAGAGATGGCTTGTATTTATTAGGGTTTTTAGGGTTCAAGTCTGAGATCTACGTGGGTTACGAGTTGTAGTTCTACTGGGGATGGGAGCAGTGAGTAGTAGGACTACTACTGGCTGGACCTTAGCGTCGGGGTGTAAACGGGTCCGATTAGGATTCGATCTGTACAAGGTCCACCTCTGAATCCCAATTTGGTAACAAATGCGTCCGGAATGCGAATAATCATTTGGATTAATTTTTAATTTTTTTTTTAGTTTGCTAGATTCAGCGGAAAAAGCGGATTTTTAAGGATCTGCGCGCGTTTTGTAACCAGATTTTTTTTAAATCATTATCGCCTCATTGAAACCATCGACATTTCTGCAATTTAATCCTTTTCCTAGTAGCTGTTTGTGCAATGCAATTTCTCTGAAACTCAGTGGGTTATATATAATACGCAGAGAACAAATGCAACAGAGTTACGACATTACATACAGTGATACAAGGCAGCACATGAAGATTGTTGATTCAAGGACAAGTTTGAGTTCAGAGAGTATATTTTTCTTTTTCTTTTTCTTTGATGAAGAGATTGTTGTGAACACGTTGGAGAATTACTCCGAGGAATTTATTATATATAACATAAGAAACAAGTCAGCTTGAGCTGAATAACACGGAGGGCATGCATGCTACATGCTAGAGAAACATCGCTGCCTGAGCTGCGGTTCTTTGTAACATACAATATACATGCTCGGCTACAAAGAGGGAAGGGCATACGATGAAGAACAATCATCGACTAGATGATTGTCAGAGAGACCAGACTCACTCTACTCACACAGATAGGGCGGCGGCAGCTGAATTGGAAAGTTTGTCCGGCTATTGCTGCATCACAAAAGCGAGAAAGGATTGGTTATGATCTAAAATGAGGTTTTAGTGTTTGGCTTAGTTTCAGAATTAATATTGGCTTAATTTCAGAAAATTACCAAAAAAATTTCAAAAATATAAGAAACTACCATCAACTTTCATAAAAACCACTGAGATTTTCAGAAAATGAAAAGGCATATAATTATAGTAGTTCATTGTAAAGTTCAAAGTTCATGTAGTTTTTTGAAACCGGAGAAAGTTCATTATAGTTGTATGGGATTAAGTCATTAATTTTCATCGACTGTGATATCCAGCCATGGCTTTGATGTTCTCGTATGAAATATATAAAATCAGTCTTATAACAACTTCCTGAAATGCGAGACCAGTTTTCTTTTACTTACCACGGCTCTCTCCTTTGCAAGGATTGGAACACCGCATGCTCTTGGGGCATGATTTCCATCACCATACACAAGGTTCCCTCTCACGAATGTGGCCAACACTTTTCCTGACAGCCGTTTCCCCATGTATGCTGATATGCTCTGTGCGGAAAGAACAAATAATCATAAGAAAAGAGACGAGTTTCATAATCATATATTTCAGTAAAGCTTGTTTGGGGCAACAGAATGAACTGATTTCTAAGTGATCCCATCTGGATCGGGAAGATATCTCGGTTATGTTAACACAATGCAGCTAAATGTAATCTTGAACTAAGGTTGATGTGATTCAAAATGTAACATAAATTTTGGTTTTCGCAGTGGGTGGCTTCCAGCTCAACTTATTTCAGTGGTTTTCCCAAGTATATTATGCTCACAGTTGTGTTTAAGCAAACAAAATCCAATCAAACTAACAATAAAGGTGCAAAATTTTTTCTAATTCAATCCTTTAAAACAATTACCGGATGCTTGTGATATGTTTTATGGTTCTGATCGAGTTCAAATTCCACATCAGGTTCCCAAACAACAAGATCTGCATGATTTCCGCTTATAATGGCTCCCTGGGTAAGTCCATAGGAGCTGACTGTTAGTAAAAGAATTCATTTGTATATGCTGGACGAACAACTATACTTTAATAGATACAGAACCTTCAGGTTTTGGCCAGCCAGCTTTGATGGCCTCTCACTCCACCACTTTGCTAATTGATTGAAAGTTATTCCATGTTTTCTCCCATAAGACCAAGTCACCGGAAGAACGAACTGCAAACAGCAACAAGCCAGGAATCTTTTTCAGCTGTTCATGAAATATGCGACTAACCAGTGTATACAAAGATGCGGGTACAACAAAAAATTTCCAAGACAACATAAATGAAAAGGTAATATAAACCTATGAAGATTTTGATGCACTGTTATTTTCTCTAGTTCTTGAGACAACAGAACTTGTGGTACAATGAAACTAACCTGTTTATATTCATCAGACATCTTTATGAAGCCTTATTGTACAATACACTCTGAGACCAAACTAAATGCTAAGAAGAATACTGATACAGAATGCCAAAACGATTTGCCAAAGCCAAAACCCTCCCCGGTTGGGATGAGGCTTGCTAGTATAGTGATGAAAATAATAAGCTCACTGTGACTATGCAGTATGAGTCTCTTTCTGTCAGAATCAATCAATGCATGAATGTTTAATCTCACAGACAATTGGGAATGCATATCGTGCACTTTGCTAAGGAGTGTTTCCTTATTAGAAAGATACACCATCAAGAGGTTGCTCTTAAAGAGGACAGATCTGAACAATAGTTTAAAAACCTAAAATATATATCAATAGTTGATTTCTCCTCATTTTACTTTCAATTCGAGATTATGAAAGACAATAAAGCCAAGTAGATTGGTTTTGAACGAGACAGATCGACCCATCACTTTATATTAAGCACCAAAATGTAGAGTAGAAAAGTGCCAACCATTTTTTAGGAAATCAGTGCTAAGATATGCTGGCTTGGAGAAATTCAACTACAGCTTTCTTCCACTCATTACATTATATACCTGTCAGAAACTCAGAAGTAATGATTCTTTAGAATCTTCAAGTTATCTAAGTTAAGATGTGGAGTAGGAGCACACAATCTTAAGAACTGACTGAAAGCTAATAAACATCCTGACACAAAAAATTTAAAAACTCACAGGAAAGTAGCTAATTTGGGGCTTACAGCATTTCCTATCAGAAATTGTTTAGAAACTGAAAGTGCATGCTGCACACATGAAATCTTTTCCTTTTGTTTATTTACATGCAAGTCGCATGCACATTCTTCTAAACGTCGGAAAATTCTTCACTCCTCACATGCTATAGAGCCTGTAAATCTTCCTTACATGCAGCTGTACACAACCTTAATTCTGATGAGGCGAGCTGGGTTTTAACAATTATATCACTAGTATAATGTGCATTAAGTCAAGACTTGCTCTGAAACTTGCAATGTGTCAAAGTTTGAAGTCATCTACCTCTTACTTCATGGAAGTCCCAAAGACAATATGACCACATCCAACAAGTCAATGTCTAGACACAAATAAGAAAAACAAAACTCAACAGTTAGCACTCTGCCAATATTGTCCAGATTGGCACTGTGTGTAAAATTGTTGCGGAGGTCAAACCAAAAGGATTTACAAAGGATTTATGGATCTTTTAAAACTAAGTATAGATCGCATAACATAAGAAGTGTGGAACATAAGAAGCATGCATCTCTGAATAAAACTAAATATTCTTGAACATTTACATAACTACTGAAATGTATATAGTCGTTTGAGTTTCATTTGGTTACAGATTAGATTCATTATGTTTCCTGTAAGCAAATTGCTTTTTGCTATATCTCTCGTTATACCAAAAGAAACAAGGGGGACAATACCATTTACAATATGCAATTGTTGAGGCCCAAAGCACAATGCAAGGTGCAAAGGACGTAATGTGCACAAGGCACAAAGCACAAGCGAGAGTGAGACACAACTTTTTTTTGTTGTTAATTTGAAAGATTATGAGGTTAAAGGTAAAATCATAAGATACACAATATACAATAAATTAATAATTAAGAACATTAATAAAACAAGAAGTGTGTGAACATGTATGGCTGTATTATCTACACCTGCATAGAGAGTCCATTTTTACTTAATATTACTTTTATATAGACTATAGTTGAAATTGCAAATTATCATACTTCTTTCAAGTACTCTATTGTTGGTTCCTTTTAATTTTTCACCTCCGTTTTCAAGTCAATGTGGGACTAATTAAATTTAAATGATCACAGTAGCAGAAGAAGTGACTAGAAGAAAAAGAGAGAACAACAGTAGCACAGCAGCAGAAGCAGCAGAAGAAGAACAGTAGTAGAAGAGAGAAGAGAACAACAGTAGAAGAGAAAAGAGAACAACAGCACAACTTTTTTTTGTTGTTAATTTGAAAGATTATGAGGTTAAAGGTAAAATCATAAGATACACAATATACAATAAATTAATAATTAAGAACATTAATAAAACAAGAAGTGTGTGAACCTGTATGGCTGTATTATCTACACCTGCATAGAGAGTCCATTTTTACTTAATATTACTTTTATATAGACTATAGTTGAAATTGCAAATTATCATACTTCTTTCAAGTACTCTATTGTTGGTTCCTTTTAATTTTTCACCTCCGTTTTCAAGTCAACGTGGGACTAATTAAATTTAAATGATCACAGTAGCAGAAGAAGTGACTAGAAGAAAAAGAGAACAACAGCAGCACAGCAACAGAAGCAGCAGAAGAAGAACAGTAGTAGAAGAGAGAAGAGAACAACAGAAGAGAACAACAGTAGAAGAGAAAAGAGAACAAAAGAAGAACAACAAAAGAAAGAAGAAGCAGACAAGAGAAGAAGAAGCAGCGACAGGAGAGAGAAATCGCAGAAAGAGAATACATCTTTTCAGACAGAAATCAAAGAGAACAGAGCCTCACCGACCTCGCCGAAGTCCTGCTGATTCTGTGATGTAATACCAACCTGGATCGCAATCACCTTCAAATCGTAACCGAATTTTGAAATTCAAAGCAGGATAAGATTTCAGGTTTTCACCCCTTACGCGGGCTTCTCACCCAAAATTCGAGAGCAGATAAACTCAAGAATTAACTAGATAATTTGAGGAAAATTTTAATCATTCAATGAATCTGATAAAATAGTCTTGGGGGGCCTTATATAGACTTTATAAAAAAGAACTACTGAGAAATAACCGATGTGGTACTAAACGCCCACAAAAGAACACCTACTACATAAAATAAAGCTAAAACAAAAATATCCACTTCAAACAAATCTGAAACAAATCCAATCTAAAGCCAAAGAATTGCAGTATGTTGCTTCCTGAAGTATACTCGATCGAATCGGCCCTAAGCGGCATGATGTCCTCATCAATTCCCCCTGGTGGAAAGAACTCGACCCCGTCGAGTGTGGGGGACAGAACTGCGCTAGCTCTGATAGCCATGGTTCACAGTCGCGGTCTCGGCCGCCGACTCGGCGGGCACTGAGACGGATCGGTCTCGGTGACTCGGATCGGTATCGGGCGATACGCGCAAAACGCTACATAGAAAGCTAAACAATTCTGAAAAAATCACGATAAATCTTAAAAAAATGTAGACATCTATATTCATGTATCACATGTCCAAAATATATCACCTAACACACTAAACATAAAGCGAAAGTATAAATACACGCGTCGTCGGTAGAAGCATATTGAACAAACTACATTCATAAATACATGCTAATGTAGTTATTTCCACATTGAATTGCCATGAGGCACAAAATTATCAAAATGCCGAATCGACCGAGTCAATTCCGATTCTCGGCCTAGTCAGTCTCCTCTGAGTTGAGTCGACCGACTCGTGACTCGGACTCGTCTCGGAGTGGGCCGAGACGGATACGACTCGGCCGACTCGTCTCCGACTCGGCCGAGTCTTTGAACCATGCTGATAGCGCTCCAGTCGATCGGGATCAAGATGCCGGGGGTCTTCTTCGGTAATTCAAGAATTTTCTGAATCAAGTTTTTCTTTCCACTTAATGAGATAGCCTCTCGTCCCTCCGTCTCTAGTAGAGACAATCTGATCATCCAAGATAGAATCTATATTTTCTGTTGCATAGGACAGTTTAGGGGGAAGTGAAGGTAGTGGGGGCGCTCAGAAAGAAGGTCTTGGCTTGGCTCATCCCTCATCCACGAATGGGTCAGAAGGGGTATCAAAGGTACCTCTATATGGAACCAAGTTCTCAACATTAAAAATGCAACTGATGCCAAAGTCTGCTGGGAGATCTACCATATAAGCATTTGAATTGATTTTCTTGAGAATCCTGAAGGGCCATGCGTTTCGCGCGTGTAATTTCTTCACGATTCCCGGAAGAAACCGCTCGGGTCTCATGCGGACCATCACATAATCTCCAACATTAAAAGTTCTTAATCGGCGATGTAAATCTGCAGAAGTTTTATAATCATTATTATTTTTTATTATCTTTTCTCTGGTCTCCTAATGTAATGCACGGATATGAGATGCAAATGCTGATGTAGAATCTGATACCTTAGAATGATGATGAGCCATGGGAATTAAGTCAACTGGTTGCCTGAGTTTAAAATCATTTACTATTTCAAAAGGACTAAGACCCGTAATCCTATTGACAGATCTATTATATGTAAATTCATCCATAGGCAAAATGAGATCCCAAGTTTTTAAATTTTTCTCAACTAGACACATAAGGAGTTTCCTAGAGTCTTATTTACTATCTCGGTTTGACCATCTGTCTGTGGATAAAAGACTGTTGAGAATTTCAGTTTGGTGCGCATCTTGTGCCAAAGTGTTTTTCAGAAGTAGCTAACAAACTTAACGTCCCTATCGGACACCATGGTTTAGGTATCCCATGCAACTTGACGACATTATCAAAGAACAAGACGGCTACTTGAGACGCATCTGAGCTCTTGAAACACGGAATAAAGTGAGCAATTTTCAAGAATCGATCGACTATTACTAGGATAGAGTCATACTTTTTTTGAGTTTTTTATAACCCAAGTATGAAATTTAGGCTCACGTCTTGCCACGGGTAATTGGGTACCGGAAGAGGAGTGTAATGTCCGGCAATTTATTTTTGTTGCTTGGCCAGTTGTCACGTGCGACATTGGCTAACTATCTTTACATCTCTTTTCAAACTCGGCCAGTAGAATCGGTGTTCAACGGCCTCAATTGTCTTGTTCTGATTGAAATGTCTCGCCATACCTCCCGCATGTACTTCCCAAGAGAGAATCCCTGAGGGATGTGCGAGGAATATATAGCTTACGGAGAGGGATGTGCAGGGAATACATAACTTACGGAGTCTGAATAGATAACCGTTTTGTAGGAGAAAACCGTACATCTCACGAACAGGGCCGTCTTGTAACGTGACATAAATTTTTCCAAAGTCGGGACATGAGTCATGCTCCTATCTTAACCTCTCGAATTCAATCACTTCTGTGCCCATAGTTACCAAAGTCATGACATGTCGGCTTAGCGCATCAGCGACCTTATTCTCAACGCCTGCTTTGTGTTTGAGAACAAATGTGTAATCCTGCAGGAATTCCACCCATTTACTATGTCTCGTATTCAATCTCTTCTGGGAGTTGAGTTACCTTAGCGTTTCATGATCTGAATACAGCACAAATCCTGCGGTAACAGATAATGCCTCCAATAGCGCAAAAACCTGTATGACCGCATAAAATTCCTTGTCATATATGAAGTATTATTGTCAGGCATCATTTAGTTTTTCGCTAAAATAAGCAACGGGGTGGCTTTCCTGATTTAGTACACCACCTAATGTCAGTCCTGATGCATCACATGTTCTTCAACGTCTTCGAAAAGTCAGGGAGACGCATTACAGCAGCTTCCGTCATTATTCTCTTGATTTCAGCAAAAGCCTTGGAGGCGGCAGGAGTCCACTGGAACCCCTCGCACTTTAAACGGTCGGTTATATGTGCCATAATAGCACTAAAATTCTTTATGAACCGACCATAGAAAGTGGCTAACCCGTAAAAACTTCTGACTTCCCTAATAGTTCGGGGTTGTGGCCACTCGATTATTGCCTTCACCTTCTCAGGGTCCGCGAAAACCTCTTCGGATGAAACCACAAATCCTAAAAAGATAATCTTGTCTATACAGAAAGCACAATTTTTTGGATTTGTATAAAACTTCTTAGTCTGGAGTGTGCAGAGGACTTGCCTCAGATGTCCCACATGTTGCTCCTGAGTTTGGCTATAGATTAGTATATCATCAAAATATACCCTTACGAATTTTCCGATAAACGGTCGAAACAATTAGGTCATCACTCTCATAAAGGTGCTAGGAACATTGGACAGTCCAAATGGCATAACCAACCATTCATACAACCCGTCTTTAGTTTTAAATGTAATTTTCGTCCCCTGGCCGGATTCTAATTTGGTGGTACCCACTCTTAAGATCAATTTTAGAGAAGACTGTGGCACCTGACATTAAGTCAGGCATATCATCAAGACGGGGAATGGAAAAACGGTACTTGACGGTAATCCTACTAATTGTACGACTATCCACACACATACGCCATGTACCATCCTTTTTTAGCGCCAAAAGTGCGGGAACCGCACATGGGCTCAAGCTCTCTTTAATGAATCCCTTGTCGAGTAGCTCTTCTAGCTGCCATTGTAACTCCGCATGCTCAGTTGGGTTTATTCTATAATGTGAGAGGTTCAGTAAAGTTACTCCTAGGCCTAAGTCAATAACATGTTGAATGTCTCGCATTGGGGGCAACTCACCTGGAAGATCTTGTGGGAGGGCTTCAGAAACTCCTCCAAAATTGATTTAATGTGCTCAGGAATCTGCTCCTCGCTATTTCGATTAGCCTCTCGAGCCACAAGTGTATAACAAGTAGAACCCTCATGCAAGAGCTTTTCAATTTGATCGTGGCTAATCAAATTCATTTCCATCTTACTTTTACCCTTATCACCCTTTTTTTCAGGATTAAAACATCCATTGTCTTTCCTTTTGTCAACCCCTTTTTCTCAGGTTGGTGGTTTCGGTTGATTCGGCATAATCTTCACCCTTTTTTCATTATGGACGAACGAACATTGGTTGGTACGTCCATATATGGTCACGTCTAAGTCGAATAACCATGGTCGACCCAAAGTGATATGACCAACATTAATGGGGAGTATGTCACACCACACATTATCAGTGTATGTGGCAAACTGGATGAGAATTTGACATCTCCTGAACATCTATACATGTAGCGTTGATCCATGTGACCTTATAGGGGTTTGAATGCTTTATCGGTCTCATCCCCAAGGTGGTAACTAACTTTGACGCAACAGCGTTATGCAACTGTCACTATCCACTATTACTTTGCAGTTCTTGTTGTCAATTTTTATGCAAGTTTAAAATATGGCAGTCCTTCTCCAGTCGTTGCGTGGTTCAGGCTGGGTTAAAGTGCACCTAACCACTCCTAATTTGGTGCGACCTACATTAAGAGGTAGGCTGATCATTTCTACAGTTCTGATGCACCCATTGAATTCATACTCGTCGACAGAAGCACCTAAATCATCATCTTATTGGTGCACAACCACTTCTCCATCATCCTCTCCTTTTATATCTTCAATGGGAATTTCTACAAAGAGGGTTCTAGTTTGACTCGGGCACTGGCTGGTAAGGTGACCATACCCTTGACACCTGTAACATTGGGTTCTTGGCTTGACTTTTTCTGGTTCACTAACCGTTCTCCTTTCAGATGTGATGGGCTTTGCACCAAAGGACCTGCTGGTTTGACGCTAGAGGAACTGGAGGTAAGTTTACTTGGGGCAGAAAGAGTTCGGTTAAACCTTGACTGGCTAGTAGTGACGGTTTTAGAGTTATCCCAAAAGTTAGTTCGGTTAAAATAGGATCATCTAAGTTCATCTAAGTCGGTGACTAGCTGATATGCCTGTTCTAGAATCGTGATGTCTCGAGTAATGAACTCTCGGCGATAATCATCCTTAAACCGGACCTGAACATAGATAGGGTCTATTCGGAAGATTCTAACTCGATAGCTCCACATCAATTCAAATATTCATCAAATTTAGTAATGTAATCAGTGGCTGATTTGTTCCCCTGAGTCCATCGATTCCACTTCTTTAATAATTGTTGACTGAATGACGGTGGAACATACTTCAGCATAAGCTTCTCTTTCATACTTTCCCAAGTGTCCACTGGGTCTTCCCTTCTGTACCTCATCCTCTAGGTTTTCCCAATATTGTCCAGCTTGTCCCGTCAGTTTCATCACGGCCAATTGAATCTTCCTTAATTCAGACATGTCATGCCAATGAAAATATCAGTCCATAGCCAACTGTCAATCTATATAAACCTGAGGGTCCAAGCGCCCGTCGAAGAAAGGAGCATCGACTTTAACGCTCTTGATATACTGGGTATCAGTGTCAGCTGTATAGTAGGGTGGAACTTGCTCACGCCTAGGAGACCTACTATCATTTCGAAAATTTTCCTCCTCCGTGGTTCTTCTCCGGTTAGTTTCTAGCCTACCAATTCGGGTTGCTAGATCCCTACAATTGACATCAACCTATTCCCTAACTTCTACCTGTCGGTCCATCTTTTCTATCTTGTTAAGGGTTGTGTTGAATGTATCATGAATGTTAAGGGTCCATAGGTGCTGAAGTCTCTCCTCTAGAAAAAGTTCTACCACTTCTACCAGGCATACAAGATCCTACCTGATCCTAAATGCAAGTTGTCCTAAAAATGATATGTATGTTATGCAGAGGAGTCAGAGATTAGAGTGATGAAAGATAATACCAATCTTAAGCTGTGTAGATTAACACGTGATTAAGAAATATAATGCGGAGACAGTGACAAAACACGTACTGACACAGTTAATTTCAAGATAAATCAAGTGATCATGAATTCAAATTAGTTAAGTTGCACAATTAATATTAAGTCAGGTTACCATTCGAGGTCAGAATCACACAACTCACTTATTTAGTGGGCAACAGTCAATAAATTCTACCTTGTGACGATTGGAACGGCTAGCTATTTCAATTAATTGGCAAGGACAACTGAACAAAATATTCAAAATTACCTGGGAGGCGACCGTAGCTCAAACCTGAATGAGACCGCTGTAAGAGCGTAGTACTGATTGTCACGAATTCGCTGCCTCGAAAACGGCTCGATTTGGACTTAAAACGAGCTCTGAACGGCCTTCGGAAGTGCTATTGTGTTTCTGGACTGAGTCAGAACACACTGGGCTGAATCAACTGAGTCAACTCGCTGGGTGACTGAGTCACTGACGTCAGCACTGACATCACTTAAGTGAGTCGGGTCGGGTTCGGGTTCGAATCGCTCAACCGGAACCCACAACCCGCTGGAACCCTTTTTAAAACCCGAACGGGTTTCGACCCATACCCGATCACCCTCTCTTTTCGTTGCCGGCTAGGGCAAAGGTGGAGAAGCTGCGGCGGCGACGACTTGATGGCGACGGTCTGGGGCGATCGCCAGCGAGGCTCCCACGATGACAAGGACGACAGAGTAGGCAGCGAGTCGTGGATGGAAGTCGGCGAGGGCGAGGGAGGAGGGGGCGCGTGTTGGAGACCTTCGGCGATGACGGCTTCGTCGAACGGAGGCAAGGACGAAGACGAGGACAACAGTGTTGGAGATTGTTGGCGATGATGACGTCATCGGGCAGAGGTAAGGACAAAGACGAGGACGACGATGTTGGGCGCGGCGCTAGAGATTTACGGCGACGATGGCATCGTCAGGTAGAGGCAAGGACGAGGATGGAGATGTTGGAGATCTCCGGTGACGTCAACTTCAGTGGTGGAAGGCGACGACGACGGCTTCGTCGGGTCTGACGATGATGGCGGCGGAGAACGTGGCTGTCAGCGGCGACTGAGGACGTGAATGGTGTGGTGGGGTGCTGCATCTGAGCGACACTATATCTGAAGCGGTTGGTGCTTCGATAATGATGATGGAGTTGATGGGTTCTTGGTGAAGGTGGTATTGATGGCCAGTCGCGAAGTTGATGAAGAGGATGGCAGCGGTGTCGATTGACGTCGAAGATGTCGTCGCGAAGGGGAGGAGATCTTGGGAGGGTGATGAACAGTGCAATGGTGGCAGAGAAAAGGGCGGTAGAGGGTGATGAACAGTGTTGATTTGGATTTATGGGGGATTTTTTATGGAATTTTCATTGTAATTTTTTAAATGGAACTGGGATCTGGATCTGGGTTTGGATCAGAAGAAAATTTTGAAAAAGGAAAAAAATTATTGAAGGGGATTGAAACCAGGGGCTCTAATACCAAAATGATGTAATACCAACCTGGATCACAATCACCTTTAATCGTAACTGAATTTTGAAATTCAAAGCAGGATAAGATTTCGGGTTTCCACCCCTTACATGGGCTTCTCACCCAAAATTCGAGAGCAGATAAACTCAAGAATTAACTAGATAATTAGAGGAAAATTTTAATCATTCAATGAATCTGATAAAATAGTCTAGGGGGCCTTACATAGGCTTTACAAAAGAGAACTACTGAGAAATAACCGATATACTAAACGCCCACAAAAGAACACCTACTACAGAAAATAAAGCTAAAACGAAAATATCCACTACAAATAAGTCTGAAACAAATCCAATCTAAAACCAAAGAACTGCAATGCGTCACTCCCTAAAGTATACTCGATCGAATCGACCCCTAAGCGACATGATATCTTCATCACCTTGTCAACCTTATCAGAGCCCTAGCTAACCTTGCTGACCTAGCCCTAGCCCTTAACTGAACTTGCCGACCTCACTGGAGCCCTAGCTGGCCTCCCCGACCTCACTGGATGCTTAAAAGAACCTCCGGGCCTCGTAGCAGCCTCATTGACTTGCTAGAGTCTGGTCGGAGCAAAACCAGAGATCTAGTGTCAAAATCAACAAATGAATTCATCACCAATGACTGAAGTCGACCCTCGACGAAGATTACTATTGTTGTTGTGCCTTAGCTCGAGTGACGAGAGGTAAGTTTTTTCTTTCTCATTTTCTCTTGTTCTTCAATTTCCCTGTTTTTTTCTTTCACAAAAGCGGATCCGGTCGGGTTTACCCGCTTCGTTAGCGGGTTGTGACCCGCTATGCCCAAAAAAATAAAAGCGCTACGCACACGCGCCTTGATGTCGCTGCAGGGCGCAATGTTGCGTCTCGCTTCGCCTTTTGCCTCGCTTGTGCGCCTCACGGTATTTTTAACATCACAGACAAGATGGCTATTAAACTCAGTTTTGGATTTATACTTTTAGCAATACTATAAATTTGTTTAGCCAGCAACAATGGCACTATCCAAAAGATGGGAAACTTTCCTTGACGGAATAGGCTTGTGAGTCTTCACTATGCCGATGATACCCTTCTCCTAGCTCCAGGATCCATGATCTCTTTCCAATCTCAAGTTACTTCTCTATGTTTTCGAAATGATGACTGGATTGAAAATTAACTTTCATAAATTCTCGACTGTCAACCTTAGTAGAACGAGAAGGTTGGTAGGAGAGTCACATCAATTCTTAATTGCAAACTTGGGTCATTCTCCTTCACTTACCTCGGTCTCCTCATTAAGATGACTTCTTTATCTAGATTGGAGTGGCAACCTCTCATTGACAGGAAAATTGGCTTGCCTCTTGAAAAAGAAACTCCCTTTCAAGAGGTGGATGACTTAGTCTTATTAGTTCAATTTTGTCCACACTTTGCCCTCTATTACATGTCATTTTCCACGTCCTGGTATGGGTCACTAGTACTATTGAACACATTTGGTGTGCTTTCTTTTGAAAAGGTAATAAAAAGATTCATGGTAGGATTTATCTTGTTAATTGGAAACAAGTACGCACTCATAAAAACAAATGGAGGTTGGGGGTATACAATTTTTGAGCCTTCAACATCTCTCTTCTTGCAAAGTTATGGTGGCGGCTCTTTCATGATAACCTTTCACCATGGAGCATACTTGTGCTCCATAACTACCATAGGAGAAGAAAGCCACATGACCTACAACAAACTCTTTATGGCCATATTTATCCATTTTGGCGGAGTATCCTTAAAGCTACTGAGGCCCATGCTTTAAATAGGGACCGAGTCGGCCGAGATATCGTCCGATATCTCCTTTTTTACCTGCTACCGATACGATATGGAGAAATCGTTCGTCATATCATTTGCAGCAAAAAACGGCCGATTTTTGAAAAAATCGGTCGATAAATTGCCCGATTATCGGCCGATAGATCATTTGATATATTGCTCGATATGAAATAACTTATTTATTGCACGACTGCATGCAAATATACATTATTTTTTTCTGTCTTTGAATGCATATTACATCATTTTTATTAGGTAGATGATATATATGATGATAATCCAACTTTTAGTTATCAGTATTTCGTTGTATATAGTGTCCGATATGAACGCCAGATATGTGCGCGTATCCGCGATATCTCCCCCGATATCTGATATCAGATATGAAAAACCCTCATCCGATACGATGCCGATATCTAATATTTAGAATCTTGACTGAGGCCTTTGCATCCGGTATTACATTGAAGTGGGAGATGGTCAATCTACACTATTTTGGCATGATCATTGGGTAGGTGATGAGATCCTTTGTAGAAAATTCATCATTCTTATTCATGCTTGCTTTTGATCCTACGACAACGGTGGACAAACAAACTTATTATCTCTAAGGTGATGTTATTTGGGACTGCATTTAGAAGATGGCATCAACTAAATCTCGCTGATGATCTCAATGCCCATTCACCCTCCTGCAAGCTCTCTCTAGCTCCTCGATATTAGAAAATGGAAGCTCAGGCAAAATGGCACCTTTCACCGTCAACTCTCTCTATAAACACCTCACGGATTTCTGCGAAGTTATCAATTGCTTCCATTGAATTTGGACCACTCAAGCTCCCCTCTAGGCTAAGATTCATATGTGGATCTCCTTTCACAACTGCTTACTCATGCCCGACAACCTTGCTAAGAGGGGTGTTCAAGCCGCACCGGATTGTGTTCTTTGTCGCCAACAACTGGAAACCATAATCTATCTATTTTTTTAGTTCCCTTTGCTGTGGAGGTCTGGGCAACAAGAGAAGCTCATATTGGCACTAACTTCTTGGCCCTCCTCTATCCCTTATCTTTGGGAGGATTGGAGATCTAGCCGCATCCCACTGATTGAGCTTAACCGTTGGGATTGCTACCGCTGCATTTTTGGATGCTTTGGTATGAGAGAAACCAAAGGTGTTTCAATCCAAGCATTCTTCCCCTTCGGATCTCAGGTTTAGAATCTCTTCTTTCGTTGCATTCTAGTAACCTTGCATAAATAGTACAAGCCTCCCTAATGTTTTACTAAACTTGTAAACCCCCTCCCCTTCTCTATTTGTATTCTCATTATTTTTTTCAATAAGATTGGGGCAAGGCCCCACTTTACCCTAAAAAAAGCAAAAATATAATCTTGGACAACTTTAAATTTGTCATTCAAATCACTATGAGCTCAGGTCACTAGACGTGCAAAATATTGGTTTTCTTCTATAAAACCATTAAATAGATCTTAACAGTTATAACATGAGGATCTACCTGCAAAGATGATATCCCACCCCACGCCTTTAAAAAGTCACCTTCCTTAAAAAGCTTGAGATCTGGTATTGATGGTGAATGATCAGAACTTAACATGTCAATATGTTCTTCCTGAAATAAAGTTATATATCAAGTTAGGAAAACACCACTTAACAAATAAAATTTTCGAGCTTTTCTTCAAACAGAGGGAAAAAAAATCATGTTCTTCCTAAAATACATTTCATGTGATGTTAGGTTGTTAACAGTGTGTCATTTAGCAAATACAATCAAATGTACAACACAAAGGTGGCAATACCAGCAAAGAGTCCCATAATTTTTGTCTGTTAGCTTCCTCGCGTATAGGTGGAGCACATTTAAAGCGAGTGTCCCCGTCTATAATTTCTTCTGCTGAAAATGCCAAGTAATGCGGACATGTTTCAACACTCACACTGGCCCCATTGATTTTTGCATCCTTCAAGTAACAAAGCAGAAGAATCACATAGAAGTTAATTCTAAAGTTTGCTGAAGTTCCTAAAAAAATTGACACATATGATCCTCAAGTCAAGTAATCTAAAAAGTGACAAATATAATTAAAAAATAAATATCGACCAAAATTCCCAGTATATGGAGTACAATATTTGAATTCTAAAAATGTAAGAGAAGTATAGCTCAATGGAAGTTGATGTCTTGGTTGGCTATCAAGGAGCTGTTATGTTTCGAGACAAACAACATGATATGGAAATAGCAAAATGACCTTGCTTGTATTCTTTTAAGAAGATAAATCAAAAGCCTGTATTAGTATGTTGGAAGCTTTAATGATGTAATTGTATGAATAGAATATGTAAACTCATTAAGTATGATGTTGATACACATATATGTATATTGATGCTTGAACTGTATAAAAACTAACATTCTAATATTCTAACGATCAATACTGTATGTGGAAATTGGAACTGGAAAAAAAAACATAATTATATATATTTGCAAATGACATATTAGTTATTAAACATGGGATAAATTTGGTATTTCATGTCATCTAAGGTTATAATTGGTTCCACTCAACATTAATGAAACTGGGAAATTGGGGAGAAAGGATAACAATCAAATTTATTAGTTTTCTGGACATTCCATGTCTGCTAAGAAAACACCATCTGTTATTTCAAATTTATTACTAAACGGCATGCACGCATAGAACACTTTGCTGGAATGAGAGCATTTACTGAAAGAATATATATACTGAGACATACCTTGATAAGATCAAGTGATGTTCTTGAATCTGATAAATGAACAATATGTACATGAGCACCTTCTGCTAAACCTCCAACTCTTGTCTCATGCATCACTTCTTGCAACTCTCTGATAGCTGCTTCTTCCCTTCACAGGTCATTAGAAGAAAGAAAGTGATTAAGAAGCCATGTACACTTAAAGCAAGTTGGGTTGTAGTAAAGATTTCCAACAAAATGTGTGTTTTAGACGAGGAAAAAGAAAGAACAAAGCAAATTTCACTTTTAAATTTGTGGGAGTGATCCATGATAGATATTTTGCCGATTTGAAATCAGATTATCACACATTAGGTCCATATAACTTACGTGAGTAGCTTGAAAGGCCTGAAACTTTGTTTGCTCAATCCAAGAAAAAGATGTCTCAGCTGTCTCAGCGTATAGTTAAAAAAAGTTTCTTAGCATGCTCTTAAGATAGTGAGTAACCCAATAACCTCATGCACATAGGTTCATTTAAGTTCAACACTGCCAATCAAATCTGATTAGGTTCAGTTTAGTGACGTCAAAAAACAGGACAAATTGAGGCTATTGCTTGAAGATTCATCCATAAGACGGTCTTAACACATTATATATCTATTAAAGTCACCTTTAATTCGACAAAATTAATACATTGAACCACTACAAAAGGAAGAGATGGATACTACTAAACCACCATTATATCAAGATGCTAAAGTAAGTTTAGGTTTGCAATTTGATTTAATTGAGCGTAGACTCACGTTTATTGTTGAAAGAGGAGACGCACATGATTCTTTACAAGAAAAGGAAAGAAATAGGGAGTGTCATGTGTATCTCTCAGTGCACTACCTCTACAGATTGTTAATACACTCCAGAAAGAAAAAAAAAATCTTATTAAAAGTTTAGCTTTTCGGTTCCATGTTCAGATCATGTGTCTAACAAGCTACTGTGAGATTGATGGCAAGCAATTGCCATGAAAAGAAGTAAATAACACAAGAACCTCAAAACAAAAGGAATTGTGTGATGAACAATTCAACTCGAGGGCTAAACTTCTAAGCACTTCAGTCTAAATTTGGAAAGCAGTTAATAAAACATATTGTGTCATCTGGAAAGCAGTATAGGTGTTGACGCACAGCACTGTCGCTGGATTACATTATATTCCAACATAGTTGACCTTGTTCTCACATAAGGAATATTCGTTTCTTGATGCCAATTTCCGTGGCTAGTAATTCCTAAAATTCTTGGGAAAAAATTGGATCCTAAAGAAAAGTGTTAGCATGTTCCCATGAAGAAATGACAATAGAAATCATAAGAGGAATTGTGTGCAAAATTTTGACCCAAAAAACTGTAATATCCGTGATTTTTGAGAACTTAATAATTAGTTGTACAGGGAAGATAAATTATGAAGAATTTTGACTAATGAGTTATTTCTAGTTATATAAAGGACTTATTTGTAACACTGAGACAAATAGAGGGTGAATTGTGATTAATACCAATTAAGGATTTATTTATAAATTGTTTGATTTATGATTTGGTTTATTGGATATGATCCAATTTGGGTAATCCAATCAGAAACAAAAAGGGGTTACATGAGATGAAACCATATTCTCAAACTCGAGGGTAAAGGTAACACAGCTATAGTGACTCATCTATTGAATGGAAAAAGGAAAAAAAAAAGATTACATCTAGAAGAGAAGGAGGGGGAAATAAAGGTGTCCATAAGAGCACACTCATGTTGTTCGATCTGGTAAGAGGTGATCATGACTTGTAGTTTATATTGTTTTCCATTTTTTTTAATTGATATTCTGTCTATCATTAACTTTCACATATCCTCAAATACACATAATTCCTCTTAGTTTAATATATTATAGGACAACTCTGATAATTTTGTGAAACAATAAGTTTTTTTATTATGTAAGAAATATATGTTATTTGATCCGACTTGTTATATCACTCGATCTTGATATTGTCTCTTTATTTAGAGTTAGGTGAGATATGCATACATGAGCCATAAATAAATATGGTGTATATTTTCAGTACAAATAGCAATAAAGTCCATGTTACATATTAAGCTCTATAATCAAATCAGGCAACCCAGAATATAAATTTGAGTATTTCAACAAACATCTTGTAATCACTGCACATCTCTCATGACAGAAAATAGCTTAATCTAAGCCTGAAACAGTGAAAAGGGAGAACTCAAACAAAAGCATAAATTTTCTCAAATAGCATTTTCTCATGATACATAATATATGAGATTATTCACCAACATTATAAAAATAAACTATAATATGGGTTTCCAAAGAAAACTAAGAAATATAAGTCAACTAAGAAACAAAATCAAACATCAACTGTGTGACCCAACAATAATTGAACAAATTACTAGTCTCCACTTGTCGGAAACAAATTCAGAAACCCATTAAAAACTACATTTTAAATCCAAAAAGGAATTGGGAAAAGGAGTTGGTGGGTATAGAGAAAGAGAGTTCACCTCTTGTTGTGGCAATGGGTGAGTTCTTCAAGCTCTCACCGGGCGGGGGAGGGGGGGGGGGAGAGAGAGAGAGAGAGAGAGAGAGAGAGAGAGAGAGAGAGAACTATAATGGAGCATTCTAATTCTCTGTTCTCTTTAGAGAGAGAAGAATAAAAGAGAATAGAGAGAGGTAATGATTGTCAAGATGAAAAAAAGAAAAATTTTTGCGAATAAATCTGTATTAAGTGTTTTAATTGCATATTATGGATAGGCGACACAAAATTAATTTTAAAATAGAAATAAAGATAACTTTTGATTTATTCAGAAATTGGCATCCAGATGATCTCTCATCCGCTCTCACAAATCAGCATGTAAGAAATTTAAAGAGCAATGCAAATCAACATGCAAAGCAAAAGGATTTTAAATTAATTTCGCTGAACTATCCAACTCAAGAATCTAGCTAGTTTTTTAAAAGCCCCATACAAAAGGAATTCCCTCATCCTAACTGAGGTGGGACTAAAAGTAAAATAAATGAGTTTACAAAATAGAAAAAAGAGTCTAAATAAAGAAAAATAGTCTAATACAATAAAAGAGAGTTGCGCCTTCTGCGCACGTAAGTCCTCCATGTTCTCGAGCTGGACAGATTCCAATTAACTTTCCCCAGCTTCGAAACATTCGCCTCTAAAGAATGGCAACAATAAAAGTCATGTAAGAAGCCCTGGGTTAAGTTGCATGATCTCCTCGGCCCGTAACCAAGTGCAATCGGAATCGGGTCGTCCATGCCAACATACCAAATAGCGCTGGTACGAGCCGACAGTAGTGGATACTGTATTATCCGTCAGAATACCCTTAATCTCTTTAGTTGAGGTTCTTCTCAATGGTGGTAGTAATGGTGGTTGAACAGAGAATGACTGGGGACTCCTGAAAGTTGATGTTGGCTCATCTGGTATGGCAGTTGGATATGCCACTGGAGTGTGATTATAAGTCAAGTCCTCGACGTTGAACACCGAGTTGATTCTAAAATCACGGGGGATGTTAAGCTCGTAGGCATTAGAATCAAACCTCCTTAATCCCATGTAAGAACCCATATGTCGAGCATGGAGCTTCTTCAAAGTTTTCGATGTAACCTCTCTGGACGCACTCTAAGCATTACCTATCTCTAATAGCAAATTCCTGTAACCTCTTATGTGAATCTGCAACAGACTTATAGTTATCATTACTGGTAGCAATTTGCCTTTTGATATGCTCTTGCAATTCATGAAAATATTGTGCAAATAATATAGTTGATGCATTAGGACGGTCACCTATGGACATCGGTAGGAGATTTATAGGTTTTCTAGGTCAGTACCCTGTAACTACCTTAAAAAGACTTAACTCAGGAGACCTACTGACTGAACTATTATACGCAAACTCAGTTAACAAGTAAGACCTCATTCCACATAGTCATCTTCTCTCTAACTATATATCGAAGCAAATCACTTAGACTATGGTTTACTATCTCAGTCTGACCGTAAGTTTGAGGATAGCATGTCGTAGAGAATTTAAGCACAATCCCCAGTTTTTTCAAAGAGTTCACCAAAAATGGCTCGTGAAGCGAACATAATTGTCAGCAACTATAGATTTAAGTAGACCATGTAAGCGCATTATCTCCCTGAAAAATAAGTGTGCCACGTGTGAAGCATCTGTCGTCTCGCTACAAGAGATGAAATGGCCTATCTTCGAGAACCTATCAATCACCACAAGGATATAGTCATGTTTCTTAAGTGTGCGAGGGAGCCCTAAAATGAAATTCATACTGAGATGCTCCCAAGGTGCAAAGGGAATAGGCAAAGGTGTGTAAAGCCATGTGTTCTATTTTCTACCCTTGGCAACTTGACACACTTGGCAATGTGTCACAACTCTCGCAACATTAAGTTTGACACTAGGCTAATAAATTGATCATCTACCAAGGTAATGGTCTTGTCTGAGCCAATTGTCCCGCGAAACCTCCCCATGCATTTCTCAAATAAAATGATCCCGCAAAGAAGTCTTGGGAATACATAATCGGTGCCCTGAATAGAAACCCGCCAATAATGGTGAAACCTTCCACTAAAGTGGGTGGATCCTAAATTAATGAAGCATAGATTTCACGAAAGTCTGACAAGTAGGACACCTATGCACTCAGTCCTGTAAGGTGCAAAGTCTCCTACTCAAAGCATCAGTAGCCTTAATATCCACATCGGCGTGGTGTTTGAGTACAAAGGTGTAATCCTGGATGAACGCAAACCACTTGATGTGTCAGTGTCCTATACGTTTCAGCGAGTTGATATAGTAAAGTGCTCGATGGCCCGAATACAGGACGAACTCAGCAGGTAGCAAATAGTGACGACAATATTGCAAACTCTACACTACCGCATATAACTCTTTATCATAGACACCATAGCGTTGTTTTGCCTCATTCAACTTCTCACTGAAAAAAGTGATAGGACGATTCTCTTAGCTAAACACACCACTTATGCCTACGCTAGATTCGTCACAAGTCACCTCAAATACCTTCGAGAAATCAAGAAGGCGAAGAATTGGGGTAGTAGTCAACTTCTCCTTAATTTTTCCAAAGGCTTTAGTAGTAGCTCTAGTCCATTTGAACTCTTTTTTCTTAAGACATTCAGTTATTGGAGCCACAATGGTACTAAAATCTCTAGCAAATCTCTGGTAAAAAGTGGCCAAGTCACGAAAGCTTCTAACCTCGTGAATTGAATTTGGAGTAGGCCAGTTCCTGATGGTCTTAACTTTGTTAGGGTCGCTGCTACACCATCTCTAGATACAATGAACCCAAAAAAATGAACGACTGGGACTAGAAATGCACACTTCTTCAAATTGACAAATACTTTCTCCTTACAGAGACTCTCTAGCACGTGTGTCAAATGAAAAATATATTTTTCCTAGGTCCTACTAAAGATCAAGATAACGTCAAAATGGACGACCACAAACTTTCCTAAGAAAGGACAAAATCTGAGTCATGACTCTCATGAACATACTAGGTGTGTTCGATAACCCGAAAGATATGACTAACCACTCATATAACCCGTCCTTAAGCTTAAAGGTGATTTTTCACTCGTCCCCTTCGTGAAAACAAATCTGGTGATATTCTCTACGAAAGTCCATTTTTGAAAAAATGTAGGTATTTGCCATCATGTCTAATAAGTCGTCAAGTCTAGGGATGTGGAACCTATACTTGACAGTGATCCGATTGATGGCCCGACTATCTACACACATTCTCAAGCTGCCATTCTTCTTTGATGGTCTGACGAACTTCTGGAAGGATCTCAACCGTCACGCTGGGAGACTCACCCAAGGCAAATCAATGCATACATTATCC
This sequence comes from Agave tequilana, assembly GCA_038442645.1. Classification (NCBI taxonomy): domain Eukaryota; kingdom Viridiplantae; phylum Streptophyta; class Magnoliopsida; order Asparagales; family Asparagaceae; genus Agave; species Agave tequilana. The sequence continues at coordinate 83,544 of JAVJIF010016425.1, forward strand.
ATTCCTCCATGCTCTTTCAGAGAAACTGGGCTTTAGTCACTAAATGAAGTTGCTTCTTGATTTCACTGTCTGTGATAGTTTCTATCTTGTTCCCCACCGTTGACTTGAGCTTGACAGGTTTCAACACTATCTTTTTTCTATTGAATTTAAACTCGTGAGTGTTGGACATACCAAAACTAATCACGTCTAAGCCATACAGTCATGGCTTACCCCACAAGATGTGTGCAACATCCTTGTCTAAAACATCACACCAAACTAGATCTCAGTAGTTAGACATGTGAATAGGCACCTGATAACGCTGGATAATAGTTTGGGCCATTTAATCAACCATGTTATGTCGTATGGCTGTGAGTGGAGTCCAACCTTGAGACCCATCTTCTCAATGACTGTCTTGGCGATGATGTTGACACAACTACCCCAATCAATCATCATCTTATAGTTCTTTTCTTTGTGCGCAACATAGGTGTAAAACACACTACATCTCCTCCAATCCTCATCTCTACTTGTCGTGTTGAAGTCACCTAATGACACTTGCTCTCACATTGGACAACCTAACATCCTCATATGTTTCACTAGTGCCCCCTCTGGCTCATATACGTCCTTCTCAAGATCACCCTCATCTAAACCAGCATTCTCAATGAAAAAACTCCTGGTTGGACGCCGAGCAGCAACATGACCATACTCATGACACTGAAAGCACTTCGTCCCCGATGTAATCTATCTAAATGGCTCACCTATAACAGATTTATCATTAGGATGCTTAGTTGTATTGGTGTTGTGTCTGGTAGTGGTCTCAGGTGGGCGCCTCTACTGCTCCCTGACTTTCAGAATGAATCTGTGTTCCGAGGAGGATCTAAGTGAGGCCTATATATCCTGAGCTAGCTGGCTGGCCTATGCAAGGTTCTTAATAGTTTGAAAATGAATGATCATGAACCACTTGATGTCGATTCTCAATCCGGAATGAAACCTAGATATGGTTTGGTGGGGATCTTCTTGTAACTCACAGCGCAAAGTTAAGTCATCAAATGCAGTAGTGTAAGCTTGGACCGACATGCTTCTCTAACAAAGGCGATGTAGTTCATCTTGGAGGTCATGCTTTAATTCAGAAAAGTATTTCTCTTTTAACTTGTCCTTCATTTCATCCCATGTCTCTATGAGAATCCTATTCCTCATACAATCTCTCTACCGAAGACCAATAAACTCTAGCTGACCCTATAAGTCGCATTCTAGCGAGTCAGACTTTACGTTCCTTGGATACTCTATACCAGTCAAAATAGTAATCCATGTCATTTAACCCATCGCTAAAAACCTTAGGATCATGAACACCGTCAATATGGGAGGATTTATCTTTAATCCTACGGACAATTTCATCAACGTCACCCCTAGGTTTGTGATGTTATCATCCCTCATATCGTTGTAGTTCTCTCTACCAATGTTCTAAATGTCGGATATCTGCCTAATGTCGGAAGGAAAAATATAAAGTCAGATTGCAGATATCGGAAAAATTTCGAAGACATTTGCTCAATTTTGGAGGTCATGTATGCAGTGTTTTAAATGTCGGCCGACATTTCCGAAATGTCGGCCGACATTTCGTTTTCAAGCCCTCACCGCCACGACATCCCCACCCGCATTTGAAATGGCGTTTTGGAAAATGTCGGCCGACATTTCGGGAAAAATCCGATATGTCGGCCAACATTTTCCCGAAATGTCGGCTGACATTTCGGGAAAAGCACAGTATGTTGATTGATCTTGAAAGTTGGAGCAATTGAGAAATTTTAACAATGAATTAGTGAATATATGCAAAATGTTTAAGTTAAGAATACATATCCTAAACATATTTATATAGTTTTGTATAAGTTGTGCACGTATTACCTTAATAAGAATTTTAAAATTACATTATTTAAGAGATCTAGGATATATATTTGTTATCCGTCATGACGTCCGAAATTTACTAGATGGCCCCGACATATCTCTGAAATTCGAAATCCGACATCCGATTACGACATCCGACATTTCCCTGATATCCGACATTTAAAACACTGCATGTATGTGTGTGTATAGAGTAAGTTGGTCCCCTAAGAACCCGTTCTCACATATTACTGTAAGAACTTTTATATGGACCATCAGATCTAATAGAGATTTGATTTAATTTGATCTATCAGATCCGATGGCCCACATGAAAGCTTTCACAAAAATTTGTGAGAACGGTTCTTAGGGGATCGAACTCCCTATATATATATCCTAAATGTCATAAAATATCACATATATGATACATTTATATGTATAATTATTAAGTTATACTAGCAATAATTTTATTTAATCACATCCAATAAACATAGCTTTCAATAAAAATTCAGAATGTCTCGAAAGGCTTCATGATGACTAACTATTAAATTAATTCAACAAAATGTCAAAGCCTCTAGATTGCAGTTGAGCATTCATTCACAAACGAGAATCGGTTAATGGTGCCCTAATTCGAATTAATTACCCTAAAATTTAACGATGTGAACCAAATTAAGAATGAGCAAGTAGTTTTAAGTAAAAAAATGAGGAAAAGAACTCGCCTTTGAGATTCGTGAGGAGTCGCTAGATCTGAGAGCTCGCCGGAGCAGAATCTATGGAGGAGAGAGATGACGGGGCTCGTTGGAGCTTGGCAAGGCTTCTTGGGTCCTCGTCTCTCGGGTTTTTGTCGTGACTAGACAGAGCTCGGCAGGACCTCATCAGGGCTCGACGGAGCTTGACGAGACCTCGACAAGGCTAGCGGTGCTCGTCAGTGCTTGGCAGGACTTCCTGGGTCCTCATTGGAGCTCGTGGAGACTCGCCGAAGGTTGTCAGAGGCCAGTTGAAACTCACTGAAGGTCATCAGAGGTCAATTGAAGCTCACTGAAGGTCGTCGGGGCTCGTGGAGACTCGCTAGAGGTCGACGAAGGTCGCAGAGGCCTCGTCAGAGGTCAGTCAAGCTCATATCTCTCTTCAACCTCCTCGTTTCTATTTCACACGCGAAGAAATTAGGGCTGCGAACGAGCCCTAGTTTCTTCTCTCTCCTCTCATAAAATAGGGTTGGTTGGGTCAATGGTTCAAACCCAAAAGAAAAAATAAAACAAAATGAAATGTCAATTTCAGCCGATATTTGCAACCCCAAAATCGGCCAAATTTTGGAATTTCGCCGAAATTTCGCTGACATTAAACCCATTTTAAAATTTGACATGGGGTAGCCAATTTTCTATCAGCCACATAAATTTCCTGACATTTCAGCCTAAATATCGAAATGTCGGTCGACATTTAGAACATTGCTCTCTACGTGTTTTACGGTCACCTATTGTTTCTTCGTTAGATTTGTCCTCTAACCTCTTTATCTTACGTTAGTTGTCTTACATCTCAAGTCTAATGGATTGCATCTCCTTAATAAAAGGTTGACTTTTTATGTTAATTGATTGAAATTTTCTTCCATGTTTGGTTGGTTGGGATTATACCATGGATCAAAGTATCGGCCATTTCGGTTTCGACTCGGAACCGGAACGACGACGACAGGTACGAGAATGTTCCTCGATCCAACATTTTTCACCCTTTTTTGCGACTGGGAAAAAAATCTGAGTCGACTCGGCTACATCGGCCGAGTCCGCCATGGAATCGGTTGACTCGACCGAGTCGACTCGGATTTTTCCCTAGTCGAAACTCATGACGAATTTGTTAAAAAAAAAACTTACTAGATCCTCGCCGCCCACCGTCGTCTCTCTCGCCGTCATCCCTCCCTCGCCGCCACCTCCTCCTCACTGTCACCTCCTGTTCGTTACCTGCTCCTCCCTTTCACGTATCTCTTTCCCTCCCTCTGCCTCCTTCTCTGTCTTAGTCTCTTCCTCCCCGCCTCTCTCTCTCCTTCTCCCTCGATCTCTCTATAATCTCGATTTGAGAAAGAGAGAGAGAGAACGGGAGAGGGATGGGGAGAGAGTCGGGAGAGGGAGAGAGAAACAGAGAGGGGGAGAGAGGCAGGAGAGGAAGGGAAATAGACAGAGAGATCGGGAGAGTGAGTGTGGAGAGGAGAGGGAAATATGAACAGAGAAAGAGATGAGGAAAAATGAGGGAAGAGATATTTTAGGGGAGGAGAGCAGTGGGCTCAGCCTGTGGAAAGAAAAGAAAGAAAAAATAAAAAAGAAAAAGAAAGAGATTGAAAAAATAAAAAAATAATAGTATATTCTGCAAATTTAAATTAATTCAGAAAAATCTCCAAAAATACTCAAAAGTAGAAAATATCATCCTGATGAATAATGTGAAGTCAGATTCAAGAAATTCAATTTTGTTTGTAAATTAAAAATTCTAAAATCGATCGGCGGTACCGGTCACCGCCGATTTTAAGAAATTTACGAACTAAATCGAAAAAAATTCAGAAAATTGTGAAAAATCTAAAATATTAAAAATAATATTTAATACTGAAACAAGCCAAATCCGAGTCGTGATTTGGACATGTGATACATATTCCAGGAACGAATTCCAGGAATAGTGTATTACATACCAATTACACTGTTTTGAACATGTGATACATGAATTTTGATGTCTATATTTTTTTAAGATTTGTTGTGATTTTTTTTAGAATTTTTTGAGCTCTCTATGTAGTGTTTTGCGCGTATAACCCGAGTTTATTCCATAACGTCGAGACCGATGTGGAACGGTGCCCTCCAAATCAGCAGCCGAGACTGTGACTTTGAACCATGGGTTACACTTCTTACCACTAAGCAGGAGCATGCACCAATATGAAACACAAATGCAACATAATTAAACACACGGATGCACAATGACCCTAGATGTCAACTAAATGCGTGCAACTAAATGATCAAATGAAAAGTCTCCTAATAGTTCCTAAAATGCAGTGAATGGATCCCACGTATGGTATGCAGGCAAATAGCATATAAGGTAAATAACAATTGCAACTACAACTATTAATCCATACAACTACGTAAATGATATACAAGGACTAAGTTATAGTGCAAGGTTAGGTTAGAACGTACCCAGAGGCACTTGAAGAAGCACCGATTCGAGTAGTGGCTCCAACAAGGTCTTTTAGAGTCCGGTTCTGCTAAAAAACTGTGAGATCTCTCCAGTAGCTTCAGGGCTCACCTACGAATCCAACACTTCGAAAGGAACTCAAAATGAACTCCAAAGGGGTCTGAAACAGGCTCTGAAATGATGTTGTGATGATGTTGTAACTAAGCTGGCTTAGTTGAGCAACTCAGAACCAGTCGAACCGGGCCTAACTGAGTTGGACCGGTTTGCTGGCTCAAGTTGGAGCGGGTCGCGTTCGGAATGGGTTGGTTGGATTCGACCCGATCTGAATCCATGAGTTGAATTAGGTAGTGAGTCGTGGATCGGATTCAATCACGGGTCGGTCAAACTCAAAATCAAACCTGAATAACTAAAAAGGCAATTGGATCGGGTAGGGTTTTGAAACCGACCCGACTGAACCCACTGCCCTTCTTCTTCCTCTCGACACCCAGGTTTGAGAAGGCTATCAACAGCAGTGTTACGAAGCTCTAGTGGATGTCATCGATGGACTTCGATGGTGGAGACAACAGAGAAGACTACGGTGGAGACTATGGTGATCTGGTTGACTACAGTGGAGACCGGTTGACTGTGGTGGAGACTACGATCGACGATGATGGAGTTGTCGTGGAGATTCGTGTGTGGTCGTGGAAGAAGTCAAAGATGAAGGACAATGATGGAGGTCTGCTTGTGGTCGTGGAAGATGTCTATGATAGATGAGATATCAGTCGACGAGAAGGCGTCAAAGGCAGTGGTGAAAGGGGAAATTAGACGACGATGGAGATCTGTTGTCGAAGGGCATCGATGTGGTCAAGGGAGGAGTTGAAGAAGAGGATGCAGAGGCGGCGGGGTAGCTGTCGACAGCGTGAAGATCTCGGTGGCGTGGCGGTGACGTGGCAGAGATTGGTGGCAACGGCGGTAGGATGGCGCAGCGACGATGAAATCGAAAGAAGGTGGACATGGAAGTTGGATTAGGGTGGGGTTTTCGAGCGGGAGAGGGCTAGTGTTGCGGCTCTGGGAAGGCGATGAATAGTCGTCTTTTTTTTTTATTTTTTTTCAAAAATTAAACTTGAAGGTGAAGAAAAAGATTGAGTAGAGCAGATCTAGGGTTTTTATAGAAGATGCAACGGTTTTTTGTGGAGAGGAAGATTTTTGTAGAGGAAGAAAAAGCAAGATTTTAGCTCTATATCAATTTGATGCAGAACTAATTTAAAATGAAAATAAAGATAATTTTTGATTAATTCAAAAATGGGCACCCAAGTGATCTCTCACCTACTCTCACAAGTCAGAATGTAAGAGATTTAAAGAGCAATGCAAATCAATATGCAAAGCTAAAAAATTTTAAATTAATTTCACTGAACTATCCAACCCAAAAGTCTAGTTGGCTTTTTATAAGCCCCATACAAAATGAATTCTCTCAAGCTAACCGACGTGTGACTAAAAGTAAAATAACTGAGCCTAATAAATAGAGAAAAGAGCTTAATAATAAAGAAAAATAGTATAATATAATAAAAGAAGTTTGCGCTTCCTTCGCACGTAAGTCATCCATGTTCTCGAACTAGACAGATTCCCATCAATAGGTCTATATTAAAATTGAAGAGTTAACTTTGATGTATGTATATATTTCAAATAATCTCACTTTCACGAGGGAAAAAGTTTAAATATTTCATCAATTCGAAAGACAAGAACAGTAGTACATTTTCTCTTGGAAAACAGTATTAAAAATATATGTACATCAAATTTAACTCTTAAAATTTAATATAAGCCTATCCACAACATGCAATTGAAACACTTAACATAGACATATTCACAAAAGTCCCTTCGTCTTTGATCTTTGACTCACAGTCGCTCTCTATTCTCATTTATTCTTCTCACTCTCTCTAAAAGAGGACAGAGAATTAGAATGGAAAAAGAAAGATTTCTTCTTCTAGTCTAATTGTCTTCTCTCTCAATCTCTTTGTCATGTTGAGAGCTTGAAGAAAAACTCACGCATTGTCACAACAAGAGGTAAACTCTCTTCTCTATATATATCAACCTTTTTTCCAATTTTCTTAGATTTAAATTGTAGTTTTTTAATAGGTTTTGAACTTGTTTTCAATAATGCAGACTAGTAATGTTTTCAATTATTGTTGGGTCACATGTTTGATGATTAATTTTGTTTTTAGTAGTGGGAAAGTACTTGTATTTCTCTATTTTCTTTGAAACTCACACTAGAATTTATTTTTTTACAAGGTGGTGAATAATCTCATATTTTATGCATCATGAGAAAAATACTTTATGCTTTTGTTTGATTCTCCCCTTTCACTGTTTGGGACATAGCTTAATCTTATTGTCTGTCATGAAAGTCATGCAGTGATTAATAAGATGCTTGATAAAATACTCAAATTTATATTCTGAGATTGCATGATTTGGTTATAGAGCTTAATCTGTAACATGAACTTGATTACTCTTTGTACCGAAAATATACAACATATTTATTTATGGCTAATGTAATGCATATCTCACCGAACTTTAAATAAAGAGACAATGTCATGATTGAGTGGCATAACAATCCAGATCAAATAACATATATTTCTCACATGATAGAAGAACTTATTATTTCACAAGATTATCAAAATTATTGTATAAGTTAGTATATTAAGAACAACATGAATTATGTGTTTCTGAGAATATGTGAAAGTTAACAATAGATATAATCTATGAAGTACTGACACTTCAAAATGCGTGTAGTATCTGTGTCAGACACTGACACTTACAAGACACTTGCCCGACGCGTAAGGTCTGTTTGGTTAAGGGTGGAAGTGAGGAAGTAGTAACAGTTCTTTTGGAACTTAGAAATTGGTTAGTAAGTTTTTCGGTGTTTGGATATTATTGGAAGTGTGGTTTAAAAAATGTTATGTCTTTTTTGCTGTTTAGATGGTAATGTGGAAGTGAAAGTGAAAAAGTTGACCACAAAATTGCCCACAAAATAATATTAAAAATAAAATTAATAAAGAAAATAAAAAAATGGACTGCAATTAGAATGCAAGTGAGATTTATATGATCAAAAAATTAACTGTTTTGTACTACAACTTATTACAAATGAGATTTACATGACCATAAAATTAAATGTAGCACTCTGAAAGTGAGAAAATGATTGTGTAAAAGAGAAGAAAAAGGGGTTTTCTTATTTTTCTTTTCCTGTGTTTGGATAGATAGGGAAGTAAGCAATTATACTTTCCCGTTTCCTTACTTCTGCCCACTTCCTTGCAACCAAATAGGCCCCGTATCTGACACTCCGAAGCAGTGTCAAATATTAAACAATCATAAAATCGCGTGTCGACACCGTGTCCAACGCTATGTTAGTATAAAATAAAATTTAAAAATTATATTATATATACCTAAAAGTCACATATCGTTTAAATAAACATGAAAAAGAATGTCATTTGACAAAAGCAAATGTTAGTAGTATCTATACATATTACGAACTAAGTGAGGTATTAGGTAGATTTTTTTGGTTTTATTTGTTACTTCATTAGAGTTATAGGTATAAATTATTTAGATTTTATTTATTTTCTATTTTACCTTTAATAAAACACATCCTATTCACTAAAGATTTTGATATGTATATACTTACACGCATTCATATAATTATATCAACGTGTCCCTGTATCCTACATTTTTAAGGATTTGTCGTGTTGTCGTGTCGATGTCGTGTCGTATCAGTGTCTCGTGTCCGTATTCATGCTCCATAGAATATAATATCAATTAAAGAAATATGTTTCTATTTCTCTCATACGTTTCTTTTCTTACATTCTTATCTTCTGCCTTCTCTTTTCATGCCATCAAACCAAAAAAGAGACAGAGAGTGCGAGAAAAGAAGGGAGGAAGAGAACTGAGAGCAAGGAGAGGGAGGAAATAAAGGAACATGAGAGTGATCATGTTTTCATCAAGGTGTCTCCATTCAAAAGGTTAATGAGATATGGGAAGAAGGGCAAGCTGAGTCCGCGATATGTAGGACCGCTTCAGATTCTAGAATGGACTGGTGTTGTTGCTTATAAGGTGCCCTTACCCAGAGTTGAACATAATGCATAACCCTAACCACTTACCAGATCCAACAACATTAATGTGCTCTCATGAATATCCTTCTTTTTCCCTTTCTTCTCTTCTAAATGCAATCTTTGTTTTCTTTTCCATTAAATAGACGAGCCATCATAGTTGTGCCCTCGAGTTTGAGAATAGGATCTCATCTCAAATAACTCATTTATGTTTCTAATTAGATCTGATTGCTGAACTGGATCCTATCCAATAAACCAAATCTTAAATCAAACAATTTAAAAATAAACCCTTCATTGGTATTAATCACAATTCAACCTCTTATTGTCTCATTTACAAATAAGTCATTTATGTAACTGGAAATAACTCTTTACTCAAAATTCTTCATAATTTATCTTCTCTATATAACTAATTATTAACTTCTTAGAAATCAGGGATGTTACATTAACAAGCAGATCTAGAAAACTATTCAAAGCATAATCCTTCAAAAGAACCAAAGTAAACAACAAAACTGAAAAAATCCTAAATTGACGCCGCCTTCTCTAGTAAGTCGCCCATTTCTTAAATACATGTTATTAGGTTGTAAATTGGAAAGAGGATTAATGAGGATTTTTTATACTAAAATGAACACATTCTATCTAATATGTAATCATTTAAAACAATCCCAAAAAATATTGAAGAATCTATATAATAAGATTATATTATACATTATTCTGTTTTAAAGAAATGTGATTGTTAGTTTACCATGATGGTGGCCTGGTCTTAAGATATGTTGCATAGGATCGAACATCTGAACCTTCGGTATCATGTTCTAAGTTATTTTCAGAATCCAAAACAACCTCTGCATGGACAAGCAGAGGCCTTTTGTACCTTGCTAATACAGATAGTCCCTCCTATAAAAGTAGTAAAAAACTTTTAGGAACGAATAAGAAAAATGAATAATAATATTATTAACAAAACAGATATAAAATTTTTGATGAAGTTTTAACTACATTAGCTGCTAAGAGTGTTACAAGTACATCAAATCCTTCAAATTTAAGTTCCAATAAAGAATCCATGTAAGTTTCTTAAATATAATTAATGTAATAAGTCGCAGAAAATTATGTTATAACCTCATGAACATGATTACTGTTCATTGGCTCAACAATAAAATAAATCATGTTTGTGGTGAAAATGATGAAATAGAATGTCCAGTGCATTTCTTTGAAAAGATTTCAGTTCAAAGAAGTATATATGGGTCATGCCCTCAGATAAAACACGCCCTCGGAAAAGTCAACATGGCAAAGGATTTGAATTTGGTAGAACAGTATGTTGAGTTCGAGAAATGGCATGTCCTAGAATCCTGGAATTGTTTAGAGCATGATAACTTAGAGGTCAAGGAACATCTCAGCTGTCACAGACAGAATGAGTTAAAGATTAATTGATCGGAATCAAATGAGCACGGGCTTAAGGGAAATTATATAGGAGACAAAGGACTGCCCAGGAACAAATGAAAGGATTCAAAGAGTACTAGAGCTGGCCCTAACCCCCTCGAGCTGAGGACATTTTATAGGCAACTCTCTGGTATTTTGTGATTCTAAGGAAAGTGATCATATAACCAAGATAATAAGTATAATATTTTCTTCAATCAGCATGCTACAAGTTGATCTGGTTGATTTCGTGTTCCAGTGTAATTGCCAATATGAAAATAGCCCTAATGGTTGTTAGCCTGAAAGCTTTTTTAACCATGCCTGCTTTTGTTTCTAAAATAATACTCTGTATGTGCATACCTCTATTTATTGACCCTTGGATAATTTATCTTCAAAGGAACCAAGTATAAATTTGACTTGCTAACATCATAATAATTTGGGGTTCATAAATGGTTTGAGAAAGAGAAAAAGAAAGTTCACAAGAGTTGTAACAGTTTGTGTGTGTGTGTGAAGTGCATGTGATGCCTCAGGATAGTCAAAAGATTACCTGTGATCTCATGGATGGAGATTTTTAGCCTTGACTCAGGAAATAGAAACTAAACAGAGAGACCCTATGATAGGTAACCACAGATACAGATAAAAATTCATAAGTCATGGTGTCACAAAATTTGAAGTAAAAAAGAGGGACCCTACGACAGGTACACTTAGATGAAAATCCCTGGATTTGATGGTTGAATATATGAGAATATGTGTCGGTGAGATACAGGATGTAGAGAGGGCACTGCACATAATACTAATTTCTTGATAATTTAGATATTAAATTATTTGGGATTATATAAGCAGTGTATTTTTAGAATGTTCATAAGTGGGTATCAACACCTATGTGCTTACAAAAACCCTACATTAGGTAGGACATAACGGCATTATCTGAAGGGTGGGTTACCTTTCTGGGGCAAACGATCTAGTGAGCCTCTACTATGCCAGTGACACCCTCATTCTAGTGCCAAGTGATAAATGATCATTAATCCACTTCAAGCCCATACTCTGGGTTTGAAGCTCTTTCCTAACCTCAAAATCAACTTCCACAAGTCCTGGCGTCAAAATCAATACCCTCATCCTAGCACCAAATGATTAAAAATCACTAATCCACTTCAAGCCCATACTCTCTGGATTTGAAGCTCTTTCCTAGCCTCAAAATCAACTTCCACGAGTCCCAGGTTTACAATCTGAAACATGTCTCGAACGTGGACAAAAAGGCAGCAAGGTCCCATAGTTGTCATGTTGGAGATTTTTTCCCTTTATACTCAAATAAGATTCAATCTTTGATCACATCGATAACTATCTTCTAACTTGAAAAGTAACCTCAGTCTCTCAAGGAGGTAGGTCAGTTCTTATCAAGGAGATTTTTTTTTAACTATTCCTCTTCATTTCATATCCTATTCTTGCCTAAATGGGTCGTTCAGGCAATTGATGGCATGAATTGGGCATTATTTGGGGCAATCATTTGGAAAGGATCCAACATTAAAGGGTAATAGTTTTGCGAAATGTGTGATAAAGTAGAAGAAGGTATGCTCCCCTATGCACTTGGGTGAACTAGATATCCTTAACCTACAAGCATTCAACCTTTCTCTTTTGGTTGTGGTGGTGGCATCTTCTCAAACAACCCGACCAACCACCGTAGGATACCATTCATCAGAACTGTAATAAATAAAATTAGATTCTCAAAAACTCACCTTACAGTTGTCCCCTTTTTGCAAAGACTCGCTTAGTGTTGTTTTCTTCCCGCAGTCGGTAGCGGTAGGGAATGGATGCAAGACCTATTTTTAGTTAGCTTGATGATTGGTGATGAATTTTCACAAACTTTTCAAAATTGGCCTAGAATCCGAGTCCAGTTAACTCTACACTCATGCTTGAGCTGCAGAGCCTCTTCTCCACTATCAAAACTCATACTCCATCCAATCAAGAGTATAATAGAGTTTGGAAGTTCACCCAGAATGCCCACTTTACCTTGAGATCCATGTATAGGTCCATAGATGTAGCATCAACTGGCTATTAACAATATCATCTCAACGATTGCACCATTGAAGAAAGAAATATAAATGCGTATCACATTCAACAACAAACTCCTTCTAGGTGATAACCTCCAATGGCATGGACAAATAACCGACTTTCAGTGCATCTTGTACTAAGATGCCTTGGACTCGGCAGACACATCTTCCTGTTCTTCCTTTTATGTTCCATGTATAAGATACATCATCAGCTAACATAATGGTTACCACTCTTTTTTGATTCATTTGGAATTATGATACATCATCAAGCTAACATAAAGGAATTGGCGGACACTTCTCTCAGCTGCTAGGATAAGTCAGTCACCGCTCCCTTTTGACTAACTTGGCTCAAAAGAAATGAAAGCTTTTAGCATCAATCGTCGGACTCCATCATGGAACGCCTTTGTAATTATTAAGGTCCTTGCCACTACAGCAAAACTCCAAAGTTTTGTTGCGAGTTGAGGGTAATATATTTATATTCTAACACTCCCTGGCAAGTCAAGCGTACTTTTCATGGGTCAAAATCTGAGCTTTTGTGCAATAGTAATTTTTTTTCAATTCTCAGTGAGAGTTGAACATGGTTGCCTGGTACCATATTAAGGTCTCTGCCATTGCATCAAAATTTCAAAGTTTTGTTGATGGTTGAGGATAATATATTTATATTCTAACAGTAATTTTTGAACACCTCACATTCTTGAACCCAATTGTAGACAGGATTAGAGCTTGATGAGCTCCTCCTCACCATCATAACTCCTCTATTTCCACTTTTGAATAACTCTATTTTTTTTAGTTTATGCACAAAATGGCATTGGCGCCAAAATTCCATGAAATGAAAAGAAAAAAAAAGATCCAAGAGAAAATACCATTTCCTATTCACGAATCATGGGACCTGAGATGGTCCCATCTACCAAGACACAAGTCTAAAGGTCTACTGCCATTGATCAGATCTGAACCATGACAATTCAAGTGCTAGCTACAAAGTGCTGAATTAGGTCTCAGTTAAGAATTTGAGTCACTTACAAATTGTTGGATTAGGTCTCAATTAAGAATGAGTTAATCAGCAGATCAAGGTAAAATTATCAACTAACCTAATATGAGAAAGACAACAAATACCAAATAAAAGGTTGTTGCTTATTTGGATTCACGTCATAGGTGTGATGTGTTATAATTATTACATAGAAAACCAAGAGAATATGGATCATTGATGGGTATACTAAAATATAATATAAACCAAAGATGAGGCACAACATGTTCAAATTCTTAACTAATAAAATATCACAACTCACGGTGCATATTGTTTTCAGTTCTGTAACAGGGAAAACTAATGAGTGAAGCAAAAAATTTCTTATATTAAGAAATGAAATGGCTCAAAATGCACCTTGATATGGGTTGAGTTAGTCATTGGGAAATCATTTTTCCTGAAGGGCACATGAAAGACTGCATAAAGCAGAAAAAAATGTCAGAAATTACAGAATTTTCCAAATATACAAATATGAAACAGATATGCTCAGAGTCAATTTGATTTCAAGCAATGAAGCATTATCTAGACTAGAAATTTGCATAACAGTAACAGTATATGCATTTATAAATATGTTACTTGAAATTAAACTACCCTCTGTTAGGGGTTACAGATAAAACATTGGTAATAACTTTCAGTATTCAAAAATTGAAATCCACCATTTATGGATTTTATTTCCCATTAGGCATACAACAGCAACAGTAAAAAACACAACAAAATCACTAATCAATCACGCTCAATTGTGATGACTAAATAAAAGCCAGGAAAAAAATAGACTGCTCTCCTGTGACAGTGAGATAGAGTCAATTAAGTGGTTAACAAGAACTCATGTCATAATTTGAGTCTGTTATAAAACTCAACTCACAACCACCATAACTTCGGAGTTTTGGTATAGTGGAAGAAACTTTAATTGGTGAGGGTTGAGCAAAATATATTGTTATTCTAGCAGAGTCATTATTGTACTTGGTTTCTTCCTAGTTGCATTGTCATCAAGTAATTGGTTCGCCAGAACCACAATCACAGCCATCATGTAATTGAAAAAGGACACTTGTACCCTGATAGCAGCTATACTATCCTTAAATCTTAATGTTGATGAAAAAATTCTTCAAAAACATTAGTGAATGGAAAGGATATGATGGAAAATTTCAATCTGAGAGACTTAACATTTTTGGTTACTAGACAGAAAGTAACATCAAAGGAATCCATGTTTTAATAAAAATGACAACTAAACTTAGAGATGTCTAGAGAGGATCGCTAACCTTCATTATCGTAGACAGATAAATAATTAGAAATACTTTTATCTAAATGTGTTAAAACAAGTACCTTAAGTCCAAGTGCACCTGCACTCAGAAGATTCTCCAATGCACTAATATTAAAGGCATTCTCTGGCACCAGACCTCCCCAAAAACCTTCAAATACCAAAAGTAAGCCAAAAAGATGTAACAATATCATATAAAGACAAGTTTACATTTTGGAATCAGGCCAACTAATATCACATTAACATATCCAGAAATCAATGAGAAAACCTGTAGAGGTACATTGGCACTCTACAACTGAAAAGGAATGGAATTCTGTGTTTGGGCACTTCGGTTTCAATTATTGCAACACAACATTCTCCCATTAACTATAAAATTTTTATAAAAAAGGAGAAGAAGAAGAAGGAAAGAAGGATTGAGACCGTACCAACATCGACATATATTTTCTCATGCGCTGCCTCAACCTAATAAAACCAGAGGACATGCCAGTCAACATTTATATGCACACATATACCAAATAAAAAATAATGTGTAAGAGGCTTTATAGAAGTGAACCTTGAGCCTTAGTGTTTCTTCTGATACTGTGGAAGGGTAACTGTTCAGGGGCATGTCAATCAATGTTGTTATGCCACCTGAAAAAGAAATTTTAATCCACATGTTTGATTAGAATCTAAATGAAATTGCAAACATGCTCCGATGGGCCTGTATTTATTGTTAGATATACTTGTGTTATAATTAGTAATTTGTTTTATAACATATTATGATTTGGAATCTTGTAGAGGTTCTAATCATATTTGGAACTCTCTCTTGAACTTCCATGTGCCAAGCTAGTGTTGAGACATTGATAATCCTTTCACCGTATATAGCCAAATAGAAATACATCATAGGGCTATTAAGAGAGAATAGATGTGTGTGTAGGGGTGAGCATACGGTTCGGTTAACCACAGCACCGCACCGAACCGAATCGAACCAATCGGTTCGGCGCAGTTTGAGAGGAGATCGGTTTCGGTTCGGATCCAAATTTTTTGAAATTCGGTTAACCGAACCGAACCGCAATCTCTCTCCCTCTCAATCTCTCTTCTCCTCTCTCAGTTAGAAATTAATTGCATCATATTGCATCAATGATGAGTTTGCAAGTAGAATCAGTTAGGAAGTGATTAGTTTGCAAGTAGAATCAGTTAGGGAGATCAGTTTGAAACCGAAACCGAACCGAACTGTTCGGTTCGATGCGGTGGGGCAAGGCATGCGGTGTAGTTCAAATTTTTTTGGCCAAAACCGAACCGAACAGCATCGTGCTCACCCGTGTGTGTGTGTGTCAAACTTTTCAATATTGCAGTTCATTTATTTGTACCAGCTTTTTGAAAGGAGCAGGCACAAGAATGTACATAAAAATAGCACATAAAAATAGTTGGTAAATGATTGGTCATTGCAAGATATTGGTAACAAATATGTCAGATAATGGCAAAGATCCTGAGCATACCTGCAACTGCTGCTTTAGTCCCCGAAGAGAACCCTTCCCATTCCTCCCTTCCGGGTTCATCAAGATGTGCGTGTCTGAATGACAGAAGCAAGTGTGAGAAACTCTGATTTAAATCTTCTCCTTTTGTAAAAGTGACTAATGAGTACCTCTATTTTACTATAATAAACTCTGGGGCAGTAGACTTTTGTGAAGTCTTCATTAGAATTGAACAGATACTTTCTAACTTTCAATAACTACATCTCTTCCAATGAAATCACTACTGAGCATTCTGCTCCAACATGCTACGACAAAAATTGTCTAAAGTTACAAGTTTACTTATGTACTAATAGAAATTCACTTCATATAGTTCACAGTTGTCAAACTTGAGCTTTCTACAATATATCAAACATTATGAGTTGCCATTTTGTGATGTCATTCATACAAAAACGCAACGGGAATTAATATGCTATATGTTCTGGAAACACATGGAAGGGAGACTTCACAAATAGAAAATATATTATTAAAGAGAGTTGCATCTGTAAAGTTCAATGGCCTTACAAGATATTTCACAAGGTTAAATTGACCCCAAGAAAAAATGTGACCAAAAATAAAGAAGTTTGAACTATAAGGAAGAAATTGCTCTGATAAATCTAAACACCTAAAAGTAATAAACAAAAACCTTTATCTTAGATAAGCTTTTCTATATATCAGCCTTCTATACAAGCCTATAAGCTCCAGAACTCTATGCAATAAAAAAATTATTGATGCCCCTCCCTCCACAAAAAAATAATAATAATATTTAAAAATTAAAAAACAAAAACGCAACTCCTGCACAAGGCTCCTGTCACAATATTCGGGTGTAATATGTAAGCAGAATTAACAGAAAAGGTTCCTATTCTCAAACAAGTTTTTATGTTAGTCTTATTAAGTGTATTATAACAATTTCCTATACGGTGTGTATAGTCTTCAAGTATTAATTGGACATAGCCTTTGATATAGTGTAAGTTTTTAAGCAGAATAAAGTCTTTGATATATAAACAATCTCCTATTAAGTATATTCATTAAGTCATTTATCACAGCCTTGAAGTCTTAGAACGATTTCATATAGATGTATCTGTTACATACTTGCATTGAAGACTATATATTATGTGAAAGCTTTATGAGTATATTCTGCTTAAAGAATATATAAGCAATTACCTAGTAGGTATATTAGTCTTTCTTTTTTTCTCTCTCTAGGGAAAAAGATAGGGTCTCAAACTCGAAAATCCCAACCAATAAATTACTATAGCAAAAGGCATAATAGATAGCTCCCAAGGTCGAAAGAATAAAAAAGAGGGGACCCCTAGAGAGGACTAGGCTCGACATCCACGAATAAGGAGGTGGGAATCAAGTGGCTGGTGATTGTCTTTAAGCAGAATATATAAATAATTACTAGTTATGTATAAGTACTCTTTGATACTGAATTATTTGCATAATCTACTTAATGATTTAAATTCACAACCTTTTGGTGTATATTGTCTTCAACGAAGTGGATCATCAATTTAAATTTAAAGTGCATTAAAAGAAACAGAGTATAAATATATAGTCTTTAAGCAGAAATTGACATATGAGCAAATATGACAAGATAACTTACACATCGATCAAACCGGGCATCACAACAGCATCTCCATAATCCACAACATGCCCTCCAGGCATCGACCCAGGCAAATTCTCTGCCGTAGCCACGGAAGCAATAATCCCGCCTTTGACCTCAACTGACCATTACCAGTTTAACCATTAACAGAGATTCTATTGAAGAATTTCTACATTACTCAAAGAATGAAAACTACTTATTTTCCTTTTTCGAACAAGTATGTGTTGATTTCTCTACTAACCTGCGCCACTAATCACTCCTTCTGGTGTGACAATGCGCCTGCTATAAATCCAGTAGTGCTGGTAAGGGAGAAGGCTGCAATCACTATTTGCTTGCTGAAAGCAAAATAATCACAAATTTATCACAAATGGAAACAACAGTTTTAGATTATAATAAATTCATAAAAAAGTATTTCTTGGAACCACAAGTTCTTGACCCAAGATTCTCATCAACTGAACCCTCCAAAAAAAACTCGTTTTCTTAATATTACAGAAACCTCGATCTCAGATTCGCGCCGCTCCGCTAAAAAAAAGTATTTTTCAAGGAATCAAAACATTTGACCTAAACTCTCATCATTTCACGAAAAAAAAAAAAGAAAAAGAAAAAAATGGAATGAGACCTTAGAGGAGGTTTTGATGATTTCGATGTAAAAGACAAGAAAAGAAAAGAGCAGAAAGATCAGGGGAAGGATCCTCCACTGCAAAATCTCCATTTTCTCTCTCTCTTTCTCTCTCTAAAACTCCAAGAAGAAGAGGAGAGAGGGGGAAAAAAACGAGAGGAGTTGGTTCTATAGAGAGAGAGAGAGAGAGAGAGAGAGAGAGACGTTTGGGGTGCAAGCAGAGCCGACGGCGGAGAGAGTGGGCAGAGAAGTCCAGTTGGCCACAGCAATTGATACTGCGCTTTTGATTGGCGATTTCGGTTTTGCTGACGCCACACCCAAAGATACCCCCACTTGACAGTGGGCCCCAAAAAAGATACGGGCCCACAGTAAAATTTTATGTTTGGGCGCATTGCGTTGAGGACTGCAAAACATGTGACCACTATTTGACCAAAAGACGTGGCTTGTTCTGATTTGTCTAACATCCGGCAGTCAGATTGCGGTCACACTGTTAAGAGAGGAACGTGTAAAAATATTCCGCTGGCCTTTCCTTCAGGGGATTCTTTTGAAGAATCTAATCTGAATCGAATCAAAGTCAACAAATCAGTGCGCTCGGCATTATCTAACATTTACGACTTTGCCATCGTGGATTCCCGAGAGTTCCGTGGGATTTTAGAATATCCTTTCCTGCTCGGACCAATAGCAGAGAAGCATGCCATCTATGTGTGAGACATTTTCTTTTTGTTTTTCCCACCCGATATTATTTTCTTCAAGCAAAGCTCAAGACCTCTTCACCCTAATATGTGGGACACGTGGGCCCGCAAAGAGTTTGTTGTGTGAGCTTTCACATGTTAATAAAAAGTTAGGATTGTAGATTTAGACTGTGTATAAATCTTAATACGGATGCGAATATCAAGATTCGTCAAATAGTGATCCAATATTTTTGTACCAGTAACAATTTGAACTCTGGAAGTGTTTTGATTCTTTTATTAGTCAAGAGAAGAGAGGTCTAGACTCTTGTACATTTATTTATTTTTAATTCAGCAAGGGCGAGAAGCATGCCTATAGTTTGTTGTTTCCTTTTTATTTGTGGGCATGGTTCTTCTCTGCTCTGCATATTATCAATGGCACCACACATTACATAACAAAAGTTGGCCCACTTGCAAGTGGGACCCAATGTTTTTGGGTGCATGGCCACCACTTGCACCATCACCCATTTCTACAAATAATCGTGTGATGGCCAACTGAAAAGACAGGCACAGTGGAAGCAAGTAGTCGAAAGTTTGGCTGCAGAATCTTCCAACAACCATAGAATCTAGATGTATAGAACGATGCTGCTTTGTTGAGGAAGCATTGGTCACTTTATTAAATAAATTTCAGGAACAACAAGAGAGAGATGAAAACAAAATGCATTTTACCCACAGTACAAAGATAAGTAGAATACAAGATTCAACTACAAAATCTCATCCAAACAGCAAAACCCTCTCCTCAGCACTTGGATACTAGGAATTGAACGCTAGACTGGATAAAAATATAAAAAGAAAATAAACAAATTAACACACTTTTTGTGTAATCCACAGACATTTGCCCAAAAAATCAAGGAACAGATCAATCAGCAATCGCCGTTGGCTCATCTAGATTTTTCTTCTTTTTTTTTGAGGGGAACTTATCCAGATTTTCACTATAGAGGTTGTTTAGTTAAAAGTGAGGAAGTGATAATAATTCTCTTTAAAACTTGAAAATTAGTTAGTAAGTTTTTCAATATTTGAAGGTTATTGATAGGTATGATTTGAAAAATCGTATGTCTTTTCTGATATTTGGATGGTAATGTGAAATTAGAAGTGAAAAAGTTAAGCACAAAGTTGACCATAAAACAATATTACAATAAAAATTAATTAAGAAAAATAAAAAATAGACTGTAATTAGAATACAAATGAGATTTACATAATCACAAAATTAACTCTTTTGAGTTACAACTGTTTACAAATGAGATTTATATCAATACAAAATTAACTGTAGCACATTGAAAGTGAGGAAATGATTGTGTAAAAGGGAAAAAAGGAAAGAAAAAATAGTTTTCTTATTTCTTTTTTCTAATATTTGAATAGATAAGAAAGTAAGAAATGGCACTTCTCTGTTTCCTTACTTCCGCCCGCTTCCTTGAAACCAAACAGCCCCCATCCGACACTGAGTCTGACTCTTTCAAATCTTCACCCTCTGAATCTGACTTCAAAGATACATCCTCTGGATCACCATCATCACGAAACAAGTCCTTTCGGGGATGAACACGCATTTCCTGTGCTGAAACGATATCTGCAATATTCTTCATGACTGATTCTTTCTGATTAGTGGTGGCAGCAGGTTCTTCACTTGCATCGATCTATCCTGCGGGCCATTGCCTTCTTGCTGCAGTGGGGGCACAAAGAAGGGTATCTTACCCCGTTGACAGTCTTGAAGGATCATCTTTGAAACAGTCATTAGATCAGGCTCACCTCCCTGGGAACAGCAAATTGATTTATCTCAGGCCAAAACATGATATCCTAGCAAACAAACAGGACTGCTAGAGACATCCATAATTTCTCAGACTGATGAAGAAAATCAAAATTTTAATTTTGACAATAGTGGAAAGCTTAGTAGTTTGGATTCATATTTATTCTGTAATATAAAGGAAAAAGAAGCTGTGTGGCCAGTTCCATGGATCCTTTTGTTACTTCTTCAAGTGTCATGAATTTAATCTAACTTCCATTGCATGCCTTAGATTAATAAAAATATTTAGAATAAGTGCAAAAATCAATTGAAATAAATATATAGACAAAATAGAGAAAGAGGAGTAATGACTTAAAGGCACAGAACTAAAATATAAAAAGATTGTCATCTCATCTTAGCTGCTACTGCTTTTGTTGGGTCTGTTTGGATTTAAGGAATTGGTGTGAAGTGAGGAAGTAGGAAGTAAGATTTATTTCCTTTAGGAAAAAGGGAAATGAGTAGAAAGTTTTCCGGTGTTTGGATGGTTGTTGAGAAGTCTGATTTGGAAAATGTTTTGTCCTTTCCGGTGTTTGGATGGTAATGAAAAGTAGAAGTGGAAAAGTTGACCACAAAGTTGACCGCAAAATAATATTAAAATAAAAATTAATTAAGAAAAATAAAAAATAGATTGTAATTAGAATGCAAGTGAGATTTACATGACCAAAAAATTAACTGTTTTATGCTATAACTTATTATAAATGAGATTTACATGACCACAAAATTAACTGTAGCACTCTGGAAGTGAGAAAATAGTTGTGAAAAGGAGAGATGAAAAAGGGAAAAGGGGGTTTTCTTATTTTCCTTTTCCGGTGTTTGGATAGATAGGGAAATGAGCAATTAGGATTCCCCACTTCCTCACTTCACTCGGATTCCTTGAATCCAAACAGCATATAGCCAAGTCAGCCATTGCAAATCACTCCATAAAAAGGAGTCATGAACAATAAATGACATAAGATTTTTCTTTATTAACAAAATCTGGGGCATAATTTTTATAAGGTATTGTCTTTATTCAAAGCCTCTCACAATCTATAAATATATACATAAGCAGAATTTCTTGTTAAATTATGATTATATTCAGAGTCCAACAGTATAACTACAGAATACAACAAATTCTTTGTGTAAAGTCAGAATGTGAAGTTGCCCATTCAGTTACTTCCCGCTCCCACCCCAAGTAACTCAATATCTCACTCATTGTCATTCAGTACAAAAGATAATAAATGAAGAACATTTCTTGCGAAATCATGGGATGATTTTTACAAGGTATTGTCTAATGTGTCTCTCTTTGGATGTAGAAAAGAAGCCCTTTGCACTTCCCATCAACAAATGATGTTTAAGTAAAAGTTCCTGTATACGTGCGTATTCATTTCTCAACAGTATAATAATATTTACAAGGCAGCACAACTCTCTGCATAAAGCTAGAATACCAAGTTGCCCATTGCTTGCTAAGACCTTCATACTTCCTATCCACAAATATTTTTTACAACAAAGTTCCTGTATAAGTTTCATTTCTCAACAATGTAGTTATATTTAGTGTAGGGGGAGAGGAGATAGAGGAAGATAGTACAGAGATTGGAAGACAAAAGAGCGAGAAACGGCGCACGCAGCAGGCTACAACAGTGCACGGTCGGCCGCCCGGTCGACCAATGCAAGGAGCGGTCGACCACCCGGTCAACCGGTGTGCACGAGGTGCGTAGACGCCGAACGGTCGACCGGCGCGATCGACCGAGGCATGGGGTCGGTCGACCGGACGCATTTTCTGCTGTCCTTTATAGATTCGGATTCCTTTTCTGGTTGTGATTGAATTCAATCGGGGTTTCTTAAGGCCCTGAGACTCTGTGGCTATAAATAAGGGTTAGAACCCTCATGCATTGTATCCCTGAAAATCCCTCTGAAAATCTCCCTTGAAAATTCCTTGAAGAAGAAATAAGTTGTAATTGATTGTTGAATCAATAAAATCTCTCTCTCCCTTGCCTCGAGGACGTAGGCACGTTGCCGATTCTCATTAAATACTGTGTTGATTACTTTTCTCTATTGTTCTCTGATCCTGTGCGTGTTGGGTACATCTCCGACTGCATCTGTCTCCTTCTGATGGAGTCCTCAGAAAGGTTGTTGCCGCACAACATTAGAAGGCAGCAAAATTATGTGTAAAGCCAGAATACCAATTTGCCCATTCACTTGCCAAGTCCTCAAGTGTTATTATCACTGTTGTGGCCTGCACTTTTAACAATAGTTCACAGGGAAACTGGTAAAATTATATTCGTTAATTATTTTCATTGTTTTTCTAATAGAAACAGGTTTGTAAACAGAATGAGGAATCAATCTCCGAATGTGAATACTCAACTAAAAAGTCAAGCAAGGAATAAGAGAAAAAACAAGCCTAATGTGATTGTAATGGACATCTGATTTTGTTCTAAAGATTGTCAGGAGGTGGGGTCAAATGCTGGACATCCCTTCACCACATTAAATACACATTAAACTGATATCATAATCAAGTGTTTTTCGACATAAATCTGAGTTTTCTCTTTCTTCATTAAATTAGCATGAAATAAACAAATATCACATGAAAAAGCTAACACATTTTTTGCGATTAAGTATTAATTAGCAGATCTGGTGATTCAAATTAGTACTGTAAAACTCATGACTAAAAAAATTAGAGATAAGAAAAGTAATTTGTCTATTTATTTATTAGCCGACGAAGAGCTTCTCATGCCTCACATATCCATGTCAATAAACTATCTAATTCAAATTAAATCATAGAACTCTGCAATGACAAAATAGTGTGTGGAGACATTTAAGAGAATTTACGAGCTTGAAGACCAACACCCAGAAGCAACTAATATTTTACAGAAGAAAGATTCTGAATTACAAAAAAATTAAAAGATGTAGAAGCTTGAAAAAGAGCCTCTAATTCATTTTTTTCCCCTTATCAAAATGGGCTTCAAATGGTGCAACAACCCACAGGGGTAAAGGGTGTGGGTACTGCTGGGTACAGCCAACAGAAAGTATTTGATTGTAGGTTATATTGCAGTCCTTAGGAACCCAATCATACCATACCTTTAATAGCTTTCCTGTCTGTTTGCACAGTTGAAAAAGAAAATCATCTTCATCCACCCTGAGATAACAGGAGAAAAACAATCAGCACCATGTTACTTCTGTATCTTGAGGTTCAAAGCAGAAAAGTTGAGGAAAATATAGTACTAATCCATTGTACACGATTATTGGTTATTTCCGTAAATAATTAAGTGAATCTTTAAGGAATGTATTTTGTTGCCTCAACCGAGCAGGCATGACGATGAAAGGATATCCCCCAGATCAGACAATATACTCAACATGCTGGGCATATATTTATAGAGTTTACAAATCACATAAGTCGATGTGTCAAACCTTCATCACTGGTTGGACGTAAAATGGAGTAATAAACTGGCAGAAAATACAGGCAAGGCAATAGCACTACAGAAGCAAACATATTTAAGCACAGTGATAGAATATAGAGCATGTAAATAGAAAAGAGCAAGATGATTACATACACTCGTCTATCTTATATGCTCTTTCCAAATGATCCTTCTTTACACTCCTGAGGACCTCTCCTATGTGTTGTGGAGCATCTTCCACATTCTCAACACGCAGCGAATCATGAATTCACAGAGAAATTAGGAATGCAGAATACAGTTCCATGTTGAACATGTTTCAAATTTGCGAAGGTAGAGACAGAAGCCATATGATAACATGGGATATTGGTTAAGATTTTTAAATGTGAATTTCTGGAGCATGGACTTTATTAAATAAACACTTCTAACTTGTGCACTGGATCTGCAACAGGCAACTGATACCTGATGTATGCCTGTTAGCGTCCGCATAATATAACTGACCCTGCCATCATGAATCCACTGAGCAAGTAACTGACATTATACATCAGGTAAACATTATCAGGACCAGATCACATACATTGTAGTAGCGTATAGACCAACCCATGTCATGATGATTTTTCTGTAAATTAGACTAGATTTTGAGCATTGTGCTAGAAGGTAAACTTCAGACTCTTACATGAAACCTAACCTCCAAGAAACCTAATACGAGAAATAGATAGGGAGATGTAAAAATACAGAGCACGCTTGTAGCCAAAGGCTACAGTCAAGCAGAGGGTTTCGACTTCAATGAAGTATTCTCTCCCAGTTGTGAAGCACACCTCTATTCGCGTGTTGTAGACATGGTTGCTTGGTCGATCTAGAGCTCAAGCAACTTGATGTGAAAACAGCCTTTCTTCATGGCGAGCTTGAAGAGCAAATCTTTATGCATCAACCAGAAAGATTTGTTATTGAAGGCAAAGAAGACCATGTGTGCGGGTTAAAGAAATCTCTTTATGGTTTGAAGCAGTCACCTAGGCAATGGTATTTGAGGTTTGATACTTTCATGATTGAGCATGGCTACTCTAGAGCAAATATGATAGTTGTGTTTATCATCAGAAGCTTAATGATGGTTCTTTTAATATTTGCTTTTATATGTTGATGACATGTTGATTGCAGCTAAAAACATGTATGAAGTTGATAAGTTGAAAGCTCAACTCAAACAAGAGTTTGAGATGAAAGATTTGAGAGCAGCAAAGAAGATTTGGGAATGGAAATTCACAGGAATAGACAAGAGAAAATTGTTCCTATCTCAGAAGAAATGCACCGAGAAGGTGTTGAGAGATTTGGCATGCTTGATGTCAAACCTGTGAAAACTCCACTTGCTGCTCATTTTCGACTTTCAGCAGATTTATCTCCTCAAATTGATGAAGAAGAGAAGTACATGTCTCATGTTCCCTATGTCAGTGTAGTTGGAAGCACTATGTATGCTATGGTGTGCACTCGACTGGACATTT